>JACXGI010000379.1:28453-100728 GCA_016801175.1 Esox masquinongy
TTTTGCAAACTTCAGCCGGGCTTGGATGTTTTTCTTTGTAAGAAAAGGCTTCCGTCTTGCCACCCTACCCCATAGCCCATTCATATGAAGAATATGGGAGATTGTTGTCACATGTAGCACACAGCCAGTACTTGCCAGAAATTCCTGCAGTTCCTTTAATGTTGCTGTAGGCCTCTTGGAAGCCTCCCTGACCAGTTTTGTTCTTGTCTTTTTATCAATTTTGGAGGGACGTCCAGTTCTTGGTAATGTCTCTGTTGTGCCATATTTTCTCCACTTGATGATGACTGTCTACACTGTGTTCCATGGTATATGTAATGCTTTGGAAATTCTTTTGTACCCTTCTCCTGACTGATATCTTTCAACGATGAGATCCCTCTGATGCTTTGGAAGCTCTCTGCAGACCATGGCTTTTGCTCTGAGATCCAACTGAGAAAATGTCAGGAAAACCCTACTAGAACAGCTGAACTTTATTTGTGATTAATCAGAGTCACTTTAAATGATGGCAGGTGTCTAATGACTTTTATTTAACATGAGTTTGAATGTGATTGGTTAATTCTGAACACAGCCACATCCCCAGTTATAAGAGGGTGTGCACACTTATGCAACCAGGTTATTGTAAGGTTTATATTTTTCATTTTTCCCCCTCGAAGATTTCAGTTTGTTTTTCAACTGAATTGTTCACATTATAGGTCACATTGAAAGTGAAAAAAGTTCTGGCTTGATTTATCTTTGTCTCATTCTTTTACATCACAAAAACCTGGCATTTTAACAAGGGTGTGTAGACTTTTACTATCCACTGTGTGTGTACATATATACACACACACACACACACACACACACACACACACACACACACACACACACACACACACATTTTGAGCTAGTTCAGGAAAAATAGGACCTTTCTGAATTTCAATGCAAAAATGTCGTTGTCGCCATGTCGTCTCTCGCTGGCCGAGTAGCCAGTTCTTTCTGGGCCTTATCTTCATTTGTGTAGGCCTCCCATGTCAGGGTGCAGAGTGGTGGAGGCATTTCTGAGGCTGTTGGAGCTGCAAACAGTAGGGATACAGTGTAGGATCATGGCCTATGGACAGTGGGGCTTCATGAAATGTGAGTGGACCTGTCTAGGTATTGGGAGTTGCTGGCTCATGCTGTCTCAACGCTTGTATGTCCTGGTCCGACTCCTGGATGGTGCTTCTGAAAGACCAGATTAATGGGAATGGGAAATTATCCTCTTCAATGACATCAGCCATTATTTTGGGATGTTACATAATATGCAACATCCCAGTTCCTGGGGCAAGAACTCTTATCCTGGGGCTTGCGTGAAAGATATTACTGTGCTGCTGATAATCCATTGGAGTAATTTTTGTAGATCATTTTGACACCTTCTGGAAGCAAATTACTTTTAATAGACTGACATCCACCAAAATCATCTGTGCAAGTAACAGAAAATCATAAGGCTTGCTTTTCCAGCTCTCCTAGTGTCATCCTGCGGTGTAACACATTATATTCTTCTCCTTGTGAATGTAAGAATGGCTCAGCCCTAACTGGCCAAATAAAGGAAATGAACTGCAATTGTTTTGCAATCTTCTGATACCATTTTTAAACCATGTTGTAAAAATCGCTGTAATGCTATATGTACAACCCAGATGTTTGAAAAGGTTGTAAGAGGCTTGGGTTTATGGGTTTACCTATATTTAAATAGTTTATTGTGTAACATGGATTTCATTAAGATTTGGACTTCTCATTCGGCCTTTTTTAAAACCTCTCAAAGATGATGGTTGCAATGTCTTTAGTACTGATAGTTTGGGTTAAGGTGCTCTCTGTTAATATTTTTCTCTATTCCTAAACTTTGAATTGCTAGGCTTAAGCCTTATATTAAAAGAAAAAAGAAAAGTAAACACCCTGTTTTACAGTTTTGTTTTACATATTTGCAAAAATATCTAAATTATCTTGGTAAAAATCAAAAGTACTAGATCAAAATGCTCTGGACAAATAAGTGAAAGGTGGAGTTGTTTGGCAGCAATGCAAATTGAAACACTGCCATTTGAACAGAAGAACCTCATATCTAGGGTTGTACTTACGTTTTCCATGCTATGACATAGCATTTCTGTTTTTTTTAGATCAGTAAATTATGCAAAGTCTAATCTTTCATTATCAATTGTTAAATTAGGTTCCATTTATCTGTCAGCAGTGCTAAAGGGATAGTTTGACCTAGATTCTGCTTACCCTGAGTTGTTGTTGAAGGCCCATGGAGTCATTTTTCACCACAAGCCATTATTCACCAGGTGTCCCAGCCTGGAATGTGCATTATTTGCATCGTCCAAATTCATGAATTGACACTGTGTGCCTCGAGCAACAAAAGCTGCATTGCAAGCGGAAACCTACTCCAAAACACTTCAAACTAAGACTAGTGATGTTGTTTACTTGTTTACGAGTGGTGTTGTTTACTTGTCTACAAAGTTAGCTGTTGTGTTCCTCAAAATAATGTTTCCATTTTTACTGTATGAATCGCATTTTCAACTAAACTGATACTTCTGTATACCGGTCAGCTTTGTTAATACACAACTTTTTGAACAACCCTGGAATAACTTTGCATTTGCTAGCTACCGATGACATCATTGCCGAATAAACAGAGACTGTTTGCTGGCTACAGAAAATTGCTTGCATAGTGCCAGTTTGTCATCGCCAAATTCCCACATGCATGGATTTCAATAAGCAAGACAGTTGCTGTTTTAACAATAGTAGCTAGCTAATTATCCATATTTAAAAGGATTAGTATTTTACCGTAGAATGCCAGCCACAGATCTCAATAGTTAGCCTCTTAACGTAGCTAAAATAAGCAGTAAATTCATGCTGTTTGTTTAGCAATAAACAAGGCACAAAGCAATAGAATGAACTTATTCATTTGGTCGTGTAAAACTGTTGTGATCCAAATGTAACTAAATACATTCTTCAATCGGTTTTTGAATGCGTTTCACTAGGCAGAAAAATCCCAATATATCCATTTACCACTGTGTTTCAAAGCTGTTCCACAGTACTATGAACAAATGATGCATGTGCTTAAACTAGGAATAGTGATTGGCAGATACAGTTAGGTCCAAAAATAATTAGTTATAATTAGTTTGTTATTCTGGCTATTTACCAAAATATATTCAAGTTACTGTTAAATAATGGGTTAAATAAGTGCAGCCTCTCAGCTTTTATTTGAGGGTAATCACATCCAAATTGGAGGAAAGGTTTAGGAATTACAGCTCTTTAATATGTTGCCCCCCTCTTTTTCAAGGGACCAAATGTAATTAGACAATTGACTCAAAAGCTGTTTCATGGACAGGTGTGGGCTATTCCTTCGTTATTTCTTCATCAATTAAGCAGGTAAAAGGTCTGGAGTTGATTCCAGGTGTGGCATTCGCATTTGAAAGCTGTTGCTGTGAACCCACAACATGCAGTCAAAGGAGCTCTCAATGCAAGTGAAACAGGCCACCATCCTTAGGCTTCAAAAAAAAAAATCCATCAGCGAGATAGCAGGAACATTAGGAGTGGCCAAATCAACAGATTGATACATTCTGAGAAAAAAAGAACGCACTGGTGAGCTCTGCAACTCAAAAAGGCCTGGATCTCCACGGAAGACAACAGTAGTGGATGATGGTAGGATCCTTTCCATGATAAAGTAAAACCCCTTCACAACATCCAGCCAAGTGAAGAACACTCTCCAGGAGGTAGGCATATCATTACCCAAATACAGAGGGTTCACCACAAGGTGTAAACCATTCATAAGCCTCAAGAATAGAAAGGACAAATTAGACTTTGCCAAAAAACATCTAAAAAAGCTTGCCCAGTTCTGGAATAGCATTCTTTGGACAGATGAAACTAAGATCAACCTGTAACAGAATGATGGGAAGACAAAAGTATGGAGAAGGCTTGGAATGGCTCATGAGCCGAAGCATACCACATCATCTGTAAAACACGGTGGAGGCAGTGTGATGGCACGGCCATGCATGGCTTCCAATGGCACTGGGCCGCTAGTGTTTATTGATGATGTGACAGAAGCAGCCGGATTCATTCTGAAGTGTATAGAGATATATTGTCAACCAAATTCAGTGTAGTTGATTGGACGGCGCTTCACTTTACAGATGGACAATGACCCAAAAAATACTGCGAAAGCAACCCAGGAGTTTTTTAAGGCAAAGAAGTGGAATATTCTGAAATGGCTGAGTCAATCACCTGATCTTAACCCGATCGAGCATGCATTTCACTTGCTGAAGACATATCTTAAGGCAGAAAGGCCCACGAACAAACAACAACTGAAGACAGCTGCAGTAAATGCCTGGCAAAGCATCACAAAGGAGGAAACCCAGCGTTTGGTGATGTCCATGCATTCCAGACTTCAAGCAGTCATTGCCTGCAAAGGATTCTTCGACAAAGTATTAAAAATGAACATTTAATTTATGATTGTGTTCATTTATCCAATTACATTTGAGCCCTTGAAATAGGGGGGACTGTGTATGAAAATGTTTGCAATTCCTAAAAGTTTCATACAATATTTTTGTTTAACCCCTTGAATTAAAGCTGAATGGCTGCACTTCAATTGCATCTCGGTTGTTTCATTTCAAATCCATTGTGGTGGCGTACAGAGCCAAAATTATGAAAATTGTGTCAGTGTCCAAATATTTCCAGACCTAACTGTATCCTACACATGCGCAACATTAGGATGTGCCAAGGATCTAAAACAGCACTCACCGTCTTCACAGTCTGTATCTGCCGCTCTGGGCTTCATTGCTATGTCTGTTGAAGTCCCGCCCCCTCATTAGTTTAAGAACAAGGAAATACACAAACAAATAAATACAGAAATAAAATATTAAGGAAATAAATTAATAGGGAAATGAATATATACTGAAACGAATAATTAGGAAAATGAATATTTAAGTGCAAATTATTGTTTTACTAATGTCACTAATATTTATTCATGTGTATATTTACATTTAATTGCATATATATCATTACATCTTTTATGTTTAAATGTATTTATTAAGACTATTTATTTTTTTGATTTTGGCAGCTCTGGTCCTCCATACATTCCAACCCTGCTTTGGAATTTTTCCTTTCCATTGTGCATCATCATGTTTTCTTTGCTCTTAGAGGTTAGGCCGGATATATGTATATAATCAATATATGACAACTGTTGATGTAAAAAGGGCCTTATATAATGCATTTGATTTGATTGATTAATTATTTTGGGAGTAGCCTGAATGTCAAAGAATACTTTTTTATTCAATCACAGAATTGTTTCTAATAGCCCCTATTTACCCTAAAAAAAAGAAAATGAGGTAACCCCCTAATTTCTATATTGCTTTACAGACTATCGATAACATTTCAATGAACTATCTACTAACACTAACCCTAATCTTAAACCTCATCTTAACCTGACCCTATCACTTACTCTTAACCTAACCTTCTCCTTAGCAAGTATTTTCTTCATTTTTTATAGGTTGTTTTATAGTATTAATATCTGTAGAGTATCTACTGATGGTAGTCTTGCCTATCCAAATGAAGCGTAACCAAAAATGATTGCTTAATGGACAATATTATGACTGTATTATAACAGTTCACTGTGTTTGGGTAGTACACTGTATGCAGTATATCGTACAGAAATGGTAAAATGTTTTTAATAAAAATGCAATATTTACCCCAGAAGAATATGGCCATGATTTGCCAATCCCTGGCACAAAAAAGTTAAAGAAACTTTAATTTAGCAGACATCCAGAGTGACTTGCAAGCTGACAAATTCAATTTTCCCTAGTACAGGTGTGCCAGAACCAGAAAAGGAACCAGGCAAGCCTGGTTCAGCCAGCCCACAATTAAAAATTAATAAATACTGTTGCCCTCACCAGATTCAAACCTGGGTCTCCCACGTGAGAGGCACTGTCTTTAACCAGTATGCCACGGCACTACACACTTACCCACTGGCTAGACACCATTAAGCATTGTGTTAAACTGACTAACGTTTCTTACTAATTTTATCTCCACCACAAGCGTCTATGAACTGTATGGCATTTGCCACTGGCCGTTTAAACAGCGTATTAGCCAGTAATAGGCCTTACCAGTATCTACTAACTTACTGGAATAGTCATAAGAATTGAGCGATTTCTAGCGAGACTGAACTTTACGCTGCCAAAGCTATTTCATTTCATGGCATAACAACGTACTTTTTTCTTTCATTCGTGAATGACATTGATACAAAATAACAATCAATAAAGGTGACTGTTACGAACCCTGTGGCTCTAGCAGTCTAGGGTGGATGGTACAGAGACCCGTAACATAAAACTCATGCAAATCAATGTAGTATAAATGAACAGTGAGAACAAACGACACAGACAACCAAAGCTACCGTCAAACATAAAACGTTTATTATAAACACACAGTAAAGTGGGAAGGGAAAAGGGGTCGAGCTGAACCCAAGAAATGAAATAATATAGTCAAAACACCCCTAAACTGAACTTGCCTGCCTCAAGAACCGCTTAGCTGACTACTAACCAATACAAAAATACAGGGGGTGGTCCGCTCAGTTCTAACTAGTGTTTTCAGACAAAGTTTTCCTACGGGTTGTGTATGCCCAAGGGCGACTTGCTAAAAACCCCCTTTTCCCAGGGACACAGGGATGAACAAAAACACACAGGTCGAACAAGGACTAAACAGCACACAGCAAACAATTGACTACACAACACCAAACAAAACACCACAGCAATACATACTCACATGAAACAGGACAAAGTGAGATGTATGTGCTAAACTATGTGATGTATGTATGAACAAAGTGTCTGTCTATCAAAAAAGGAATGTATCTCAAGAGTGTCTATGTCCATGTGGGGTAAATCAAAAGAGTCTCTTTGGGAGAACCAACTGACTGGGTTTATAAACCAGGGATGTGTGATGCGATTGGGTAATGGAAAAAGGAACAGGTGGTGCAATTAGGAGGGGTGTCCACCGATTGGTCCACCTCAGCAGTCAGGCAATGCACTCATGACTGCCAGGTGGAAAACACCAACGAGCACAATCAGGGACATAAGAGACACCTGGGGAAACAGCAGGAGGGGAAAAACACAAAAGCACATACCTGCATGCGTAACACTCCCACCCTTAAAAGAGCAAACCTCCAATGGTTTGCGAGTCAACACATAAAAAGTATACAGAAGACTATTTGTACAACGTGCAAAGGCATCCACACAGGATAGAAAATAAATCATACATCTCTACACACGAGACAACGCATCTGCCAGTACATTATCAGACCCCTTTTTGTGGTGGATCTCCAAATTATAATTTTGCACAAGTGCCCAGCGCATAAGGCGTTGGTTCTGGTTGTACATACGGTGGAGAAAAACTAAGGGGTTATGGTCTGTATACACTATCACTGGCAGTGCACTGGAACCAACATAGACTTTGAAGTACTGCAGAGCTAACAATAAAGCAAGAGCTTCTTGTTCAATGGTTGAATAGTTAGTCTGACACTAACTATTCAGAAAAATAACAGACAGGATGGTCTACTCCACTTTGGTCTGCCTGCAGCAGAACAGCACCAGCACCTCTGGCACTTGCATCTACCTCTAGTTTAAAAGGTTGCTCGAAATCCGGAGCAGCAAGAACAGGGGTACTACACAGGAGTGCTTTGGCAGTGTTGAAAGCAGCTTGACAATCTGTAGACCAATCAAATGTTCTTGCTGGACTGAGCAAATCCTTCAACAGAGCGACTACTGCAGAGAAGTTCTTACAGAAACTACGGTACTAGCCAACCATTCCTAAGAATCAGCGTAGCTCCCGTCTGGTAGTAGGTGCAGGGAAGGTAGTAATAGCTGAGACCTTGGCATCAACAGGGCGCACCTGACCCTGGCCAACCTGTTCGCCAAGATAAGTAACAGTGGCTTTCCCAAACTCACACTTTGCCAAGTTTAGGGTAAGAGAAGCGGCTGCTAGACGTTCACAGTCTATCCCTAGTGTATGGACGTGATCTGTCCACTCTGTTGAACAGACCATCAGGTCATCAATGTAGGTACTACAGTTGGGAACTCCCGCTAACACTGTGTTAACCAGCCGTTGGAAGGTGGCTGGTGCATTTCACATCCCAAAAGCCATGACAGAGTATTGCAGGAAGTTTTCTGGGGTCACAAAGTCTGAGATGTTAGAGGCCCGTGGGGTTAACGGAACCTGCCAGTAACCTTTTAGGAGATCTAGCTTGGTTACATGAATAGCAGCAACAACAGTGTCAATACAGTCGTCCAGTCTGGGCAACGGGTACGAGTCAGGCACTGTGACAGCATTGACCTTACGATAATCCGTACATAACCTGGATGTACCGTCAGGTTTGGGAACCAGAATGCATGGAGAACTCCATGGACTTGAACTTGGCATAGCCAGGTCATTCTCCAGCAAGTAATTTACTTCATCCCTCATTATCTTCCGTTTGGAAGCGTTGACCCGATATGGCTGTTGCTTGATAGGGGCAGCGTTTCCAACATTAATGTCATGCTCTAACACGTTTGTGCGTGTAGGAACATCACTAAACAGACAAGGAAAGCTGTGTAACAGGCTCACAATGTCATCTGCCTGTCCATTGGTTAAATGACCCTAGACTAGACCAAAGAGACAGCAGCGTTTCTGAGTTGGGCAATCTAGCGCACTGCTGCTGAGTATTGCGCAGCTCCAAACCATCTTCGCCAGCACCAATAACATGCGCGCTCACTATACCAGCTGTAGCTGTATATGAGACAGCAGTGTCTGCCGGCCTCTCTGGACTGCCTATCTGGGTGATGGGTCTGGTGTGGTACGTCTTTAGCATGTTAATGTGACACACACGGGACTGGCGTTTTCTATCAGGGGTTTGTATCACGTAATCAGTTTCACTTAGTTTCCTTTCAATCACATAAGAACCCGAGAAACGTGCTGACAATGATGCCCCTGGTACAGGCAACAACACAAGAACTTGGTCACCCGGCTGCAGAGGATGAGAAACAGCATGTTTGTCATAATGACATTTCATACATCTTTGCGAGGAAGACAGGGCTTCCTTTGCCAGCGCACAGGCGCCATGTAGGCGCTCACGAAAACGACTCACGTAGTCTAATACACTGTCCTTTGTACACAATTCTTCTGATAAAAACTGATCCTTAAGGACTTTCATACGTCTTCTGACTGTGTGTCCAAACACTAGTTCAGCTGGGCTGAACCCAAGGGATTCCTGTACCGTCTCACGGACAGCAAACAAAACTAGAGGAACTCCCTCATCCCAATCCTTCTCGGATTCCAAACAATATTTACGGAGCATAGACTTCAGTGTCTGATGCCACCGTTCAAGCACGCCCTGAGACTCTGGGTGATATGCGCTTGACACACGATGCGTTATTAACAAGGTCTTTAACACTTGTTTGAAAAGCTTAGAAAGGAAATTTGAACCTTGATCAGTTTGTACCACCTTAGGTAACCCAAATGTTGAAAAGAATTTAATCAATGCTTTGCTCACCACCGGAGCAGTAATTCTTCACAGAGGAATGGCCTCTGGGTATCGTGTGGCCACACACATAATCGTCAACAGAAACTGGTTACCAGCTTTTGTTTTCGGTAATGGTCCAACACAATCAACAACCACATGTTCGAAGGGTTCACCTATGGCGGGTATGGGACAAAGAGGAGCGGGAGGAATAACCTGGTTTAGCTTTCCAGTTACCTGACAGGTGTGGCATGTCCGACAGTGCTGAGCCACATCCTGTTTTAAACCGGGCCAAAAGAAATGTCGCAGCACCCGATCATAAGTCTTGGTGACTCCCAAATGACCAGACCACTGGTGATCATGAGCAAGGGATAAAACAGTTTGTCGAAAGGCTTTAGGAACCACTATCTGGTAAATAGCATTCCAATCTCCACCGGCGTCACCATGGGATGTCCATTTGCGCATGAGGAGATTACCATCAATGAAGTATGCAATGTTTTTCTTCTTAAGCTCCTCCACTGAGACAATGCTAGAAAAACATTTAGCAAGGCTTTTGTCACAATTTTGGTTAGCAACCAGCTGCTCACGAGTTACTGGTAACTGTATTGCATCAGCAACACGGTCCACATTCTTCTTCCCGATCCTGGGCTGTTTTTCAGACTCCACCAGTTTACCAGAGGTAGCACACAAGCTATCCTCTTGGTCAAACTCTCTAGATAGAATAGTGTTTGACAATTCTATCACATCACCCATTCGTCGTGCCTGAGCACGTGTGACGGCACAAGCGGGGAACACGTGGATAACTGAAAGAGACTGGTCACTTTTATCCAACATCTCCAATATGGGTATTACCTTTCCACCGGCAATATCGTTGCCCATTACAAACGTCACCCCTTTTACGGGCAACATAGGACGTACTCCAACTCTGAACAATCCACTGACTAGCTCAGAGTGTACGTTCACAAAGTGCAATGGCACTGGGAAAATTCCCATTTCAATTCCCTGGACTAACACACTGGATCCACAGTATGTAGTTTCGGAGAAGGGCAACACGTCAGATAGGATGAATGATTGCGCCGCACCAGTATCTCTAAGGATCCTAACCGGACGCTGAGACGCATCGTTACCTGATAGGGACACAAATCCCTCAAATATGAACGGTTCATAACTGCGATCTGAGACTGGGACCTTCAAGCCACATTTGCCATGAGGCACCTGTCGTTTCTCTGACCTAACAACAGTACGAATTAGCCCAACACCTGTTGGCGGTTTGGCGCGCAGAGGCGTCCCTTGTTTGCGTTTCAGCAGGAAACACTCATTAACCATATGTCCTGGCTGATGAAAATAAAAGCATTGACGTACGTCTTTCGGTCGAGTTTGATGTACTGTTGGTCGACTAGGGCTAGGAGCCGGTGGCTCCGCGGCCCTACTCTCCGTACGAGCCGAGAATACGCTCTTGTGCGTCAACACGAATTCGTCTGCCAATACAGAAGCTTCCGACAGTGAGTGCACTTTCTGTTCGTTTAGGTAAACAACAATGCGTTCGGGTAAGCAATTTTTAAACTCCTCTAACAAGAGTAACTCCCGAAGAGAATTAAAATCAGTCACCTTACAAGCAGTGAGCCATTTGTCAAACAGATTTCCCTTGTCTCTAGCAAACTCCACGTAAGTCTGGGTAGATGACTTTTTATGGGACCTACATTTCTGTCGATATGCCTCAGGAACAAGCTCGTAGGCACGAAGAACAGTTGCTTTGACCACGTCATAATTCAAACTGACTTGAAGAGGTAGCGCTGACAAAACCTCTTGGGCTTTTCCTGTCAATTTACACTAGAGCAGTAAGCACCATACCTCTTCAGGCCATTTCAATGCTACCGCTATACGCTCAAACACACTAAAGTAAGAGTCAACCTCTGACTCTCTGAACACTGGTACCAAGGCGATCTGTCTGTTAATATCAAAAGTAGTAGAAGACCCCGCTGGTGAGGATGTCACTGCAGGCACAGCACGAGCAGAAGCTAACCTCGCTGTCTCTGCCTCCAGTTCCATCTTATGCAATTCTTGATCAAGCTTATGCATTTCCTGCATAAATATGGTTCCATAAATATGGTTCCATATTTACACAGACCTGGGTCACATAGTCATTGAGATAAGTTCCTCCAGAGTTACTGATGTTGAGATTAAACTAAATCTATTTTAGGCCTGATTGTCTGATTATATAGAGAGATCTTGGAGGAAGCTGGAACCTCAGATGATTTTTGTTGTGGGTACTGGTTTCTATCATCCCATTTCTGTGGAGTTCAAGACAAATGCTTTTGTTTTTTTAATCACTTGTTCTCTCTCTTCACATCTCTCACCTTGTCTCTTTCATTTATTCTCCATTTTATCTTTTCCTTTATATTTTTTTTGTAAATCATTAACATTAATAAGAATGGAAGAAATAGAATGTGCCTTAAACATAGACACAGTATTCTGAAAAAAATCCAGAATAAAAAAGAATAGAAAAACTTTATTATCCACACAGTATGAAAATGTGTCTTTGGCTTCACTGCCCAAAATAACCAGAAACAAACAAACAACAGACACCTTCAGGTGTACAGCTCTCTCTGGGTCATCACATAGCCATGCACAAACCTCAAGCAACCTCAAGATCATTAAACTACGAAAAAATATATAAAGTGCAAATGCATTTTGTAGGTAACTCGCATTGTAATCAAAATTTTGTTAGACATTTAGTCTGCTAATGGAGATTTTTTTAAATAAAAATTCTGAGGCCTTTGGTATCCTGAACTGGGGGAGTTTTAACATTTGGAGTTTTGTCAACAATTTTACTCCGTGTATTTAAAATTATTAACGATTTGGTCCTATTTTTGGCATTCAAGTTGACATACGATTTGGTCATGTTAAAACAGAGCAACCTTTCCACTAAGCATTGGTACATCATTAGCTTTGTTCTTACCCTGGCTAGGTGCCACATATTAATCATCTACTGGCTAGTGGCACCTCCGTCATCGTCCCGTTACCCGACATGGTCCCAACAGAGCACTGAGGGAGAAACCTCACTGATAGAAGATCTGTATTCAATCATTAATAGGACCCCTCATTGTATGGAAGCTTCCATCTTCTAAGGTAGAAACAATTGATACAGTCCTTGTCATTAATCTACAGGCTGTGGGCCAACAGAGGTGCTTGTATCTGGTGTTACAGAGTGGATCTGGTGTTCTTGTCTCTTATCCCAAATCCCATAATTTACCTTTACCTAATTTCCTTTTTGAAATAGCCGATGGTGCTATGGCTCTCACGCTATCAATATCACATTAACCTATTGTAATTGCTGTCTCTCTTCCTGAATTGTATTCTCTTTTTCATGGTTTCAGCCCACAAGCCCCAAGTTCGGAAAGGCAGATTCTTATGAGAAACTTGAGAAACTGGGAGAAGGCTCATATGCTACAGTATACAAAGGGAAAAGCAAGTGAGTCCAAATACTGTATGTACACAATTGCATGGTATTATAAAGCAGGGCCATAAAGAAGTATAGAAGTATAGAAGGAAAGAGTAATAACAATTACTGTGCATATTCTAGATTCAATTATTTTCACTAGTTCATTAGTTTTGCACTGCAACAGCTGTTATTATATATTATTATATATAGTTATTATAGGAAATAGTTACTATTTTCCAGTTTGTGTAGAAGTGAAAATATCCAGGTTCTAATAGAAAATTCATGCCTGCTGCAAATTTTTGATGCATTATCTCACTGTAAAAAAGTTTATTTGTATGTTTTTCTTCTCTACAATGGATTTAATTCTGAGGTTTATTTAATTTAGTCTTGTACTGTCTCACTCTAGTGGCCCTAAACTGCATTTATTTGACTTCTCCCTATTCTCCGTATTCACTTCCTGTCTAATTTTGAGTTGTTTCTTCATCTGGTGGATTATGTTGGGGTGCCATCTCTTCTTGTTGCCAGGGTGAACGGCAAGCTGGTGGCCCTGAAAGTGATTCGTTTGCAGGAGGAGGAGGGGACACCATTCACCGCCATTAGAGAAGGTGGGTCTCCGTCTTACCTAGTTGGGTTACATTAGGATCAGGCTCAGGTGAATTATAAAGATCTTAAGGTTCATTTTATTTGGACCTTAAGAGATTGAAGATAAGGTTAAGTGGGTTTCAGTTAGTGTTATGGTGACTTTTAGATGGTGTCAGAGAGATTCTATTAGAAAATGTTTTGTTTGGAAAGTCACAATCTGAATCCTGGACTTGTCAGTATTGGGAAAGTGAATCTTCTGGTACTTAATGTTATGCCATTGATTCCACCTCAAATCCAATTTGGAAAACTGCCTTTGATGTTAGTTAGAGATCTGCGTTTTTCCTCTATGAAAACCTAAAGCCAATCCTGTGCTCACCTTATTCTTATTCATAGCATGGTGTTCTGGCTAACTGGAGCTGAGGTGGCAAGTAGGCTTTGATTGTGATTGTGGGTGTGAGAAACTTGTGGTACACTGACCTGCATAGATTGGTTGAGGTGTGGTGGGGCTGTGCTTCATTTAGATGAGAAAATTAGATGAGAAAACGATTCTGTCTGTTTGATCTGTGAGATCCTGGTCAGATGAACTGAGCTAGCAACCACTCACCCCACCCAGCCTCCCCATCCCTCACTCCCCCAGTGAGCGGATCCGAAAAGCACTTTGAAATTGAACTAATTCAACAATTACTGAGCTGAGATGCTCCCAAAGTGGAAACGTGGACAGAATTATAGGGCACTAGTGAAAG
Source organism: Esox masquinongy (assembly GCA_016801175.1). NCBI lineage: Eukaryota > Metazoa > Chordata > Actinopteri > Esociformes > Esocidae > Esox > Esox masquinongy. The sequence goes on from JACXGI010000379.1 coordinate 42,702, forward strand.
CAATACCTACACCCCTGAGAGACAACCCGTGTGTGTATATGTGTATATACTTGTGCCACTGTTCATCCTTTGTAGTGTATGTATGCAACTGTCTAAACTCCCCTTTAGAAAAAAAAGTTGCTTACTATGCCGCCTTTGTTCTTTGTTCCAAATTGAACCATTCCCTGTGTTGTTCAGCTCTTAACGGGATAAGATTTCTGTCAACTGTTTGTTTGACCTGGCTTGCGTGATTGCGTCTCCACAGTAATTGGTGTGGAGGGAGAGAAGCAGACAGGCTTTGGTGGAGCCTTAGTGTCTCTGATCACATCTTTCAAGCACATGAAAAGCCAGCAGTCGAAGCTGTGTAGAGTGGCTCCTCCAGCAAGGGTTTATAGTGATGCTATTAGCACAAATTGCTCTGTTCATGCACATGTCTCCTTGCTGACACAATAGGTACAAATGCCTCCCAAGTAATAGGGGAGTAATGGTACATCTCCAAGGCATTGTCTCCCTCCCTCCCTCAAAGCCTTTACTCTGTCAAGAAGTTGGTGGCACACTGAAAGAAGTCAAACATCTATTTCATCATCACTATTTGATTCCATGTGACAGTATTGATAGCTATGCTTTCCATACTGTAGTCTATTCTATTATTTTGTTACATTCTAGTTATGTATTCTAAATGGCACAACTAATATACTACTTTTATTATTATGAATAACTACCATCCACTACTCTATTAATACATGGCAATACTGATAGTGATGTTGATGGTGGTAACTGCTACTGTACAACAAGAAAATTATATTGTATCCTGTTTTTCCAGCATCTCTTCTGAAAGGCCTGAAGCACTCCAACATTGTACTGCTCCATGACATCATCCACACCAAGGAAACCCTGACGCTGGTCTTTGAGTATGTGGTAAGTGTCAGAACATAACGGATACTATAATGCGTCATGTTATAGGTTTAGCTCTGAACAAGTCTTCATGTCGTGTCAGAGCGCCATCTGCATATGTTGTATTGCGCTTCATGGGTGCTAGAGCAATATATGCATCAGTACTAGATCAGTACGCAGTCCTACATATGAGAAATCATCTGTGGGGGATCATGCCTTGAAATTTCCTCAGGACTTCCTCTGCACTCATTTGCTACATACTTTAGTCTGAGACTCCATGACTAACATTTAGGTGATGTAAACATTAGGGGTGTTGTACAACGTAAAGTCATCAGCAATCGGAAAATCTCTTGCTTGACCCACGTGTGTTCTGGCTATGGCTTAACCCATTGATTTCTGGAACAAATCAGAGGGAACAAATTGGTTTCTGTGAGGCTTTGAACGGAAACAGGGAGTTGACGTAGAATGGTGGCCAAACCACTAGTGGTGTGGCAGGCTCATGCCCGGTGATAAAGCCCAAACTTAGGTACATGGGTAGACATTTCATAGGAGGATTGTAATATAGGTTTCAGTGGCATGTGCAGGTAATCGCACACTTACACTCACTCACACATACCTTGAATAGCAATAATGGCAGGACTTCCCTTTCTCTACCGTGGAATAAAGTGGGGTGGCCTGTCTGCTACTGAAAGATACAGTGTGCATGTTCATAACCAGCCAGAATACCAATCTCTTCAGACCTTGAGCAGCAGGTCTCTGATCAGCATTACTTCATCAGGGATAAATGTAAATAGATCAAGCTTTCTGATCTTGATATGCAAAGCAAGATCCGCCTGTTTTAAAATAACCTTACTCAGCATTATAAATAATCATTCTTCCATGTTTTCTTTTATACATGCTGTGTGGTATGTTGCCTGGTGCAACTAAACAAGAGCCAGCTGGTATTGTACAGATTCTGATATTCATCAAGTAGATACTGTATGTATGGATATGTTTGACATGTTTGTGTCTCCATAGCCTTTGTTATGATGGACCTCCCTTCTCTCACTGTGAACGTTGAACAGACAAAGCGGATAGCATATATTTGACAGAAATGTAAAATACGACATTGGATCTGTTTGTTGTCAATTTCTTTGGACCTTAATTGCAGCACAGCTAGATTCATGCTGTTCCATTCTGCTGTGTTCATGCCTATAATTCCAGACGTGCCTCTTTTATATACAGAAGGCTCCGCACCAAGCTAAATCAATTCATTTTCTTGTCTAGCAGTTAATGATGATTGACGGGGAGTTAGCCAGACGGAGAGAGGAGATGAGGAAGACAGGAGCGGGGTAGAGAGAGACAGTGGGGGCGAATAAAGATATGGAGGAGAACAGGGTGGTGAGCAAGAGATGGAGAGAGAGAGTAAAATGCAGAGAGTGAGACACAGGACAGCGAGTGTTTGAGGGAAAGTGACTGAGAGAGACAGAGGACAGATAGAGATTGAGGGAAAGTGGAAAAGACAGAATCAGAGAGACAAAGGACAGAGAGAGATGGAAGGAGAATGGAGAAGAGTTATAAAGATATGGGATAGTGAGAAATGGAAGGAGAGAGAGGACAAAGAAAGAGAGGTTTTGAGAAGGATGGACAGGCATGATGTTGACTGGTTTGAGTGTTATATTTGAATTATTCATGAAAAAGAACACATCGGAGGGCATAAGAAGTAGCGTTACGCAAATATAATATATGCAAATATCACCACGAGCCACGGTTTACCTTCATGTGCCAGTGTCTGTGTACATGTGTGGTACACTGGTATGCTGTTAGAATAGAAGAGTATTACAGCTCAGGGTCATTTCTCCTGTCCAGGTGTTGCTACATCTCTCATCTCTCCAGACAATCACATTAAAAGCTTTGTACCAAAGGTTTCCTCTGTTGATTTCATATAAACCGGATATCATTCATCCAGAGACAGGGGAGACAGACTGGGGGTCTAAAAGAAATGTTCTATGTGATGTTTGGTGCAATCCAATGATAGAGTTGGTGTCTGCAGTCTGGCTCTGCCTTGTTGATATGTTAACATGAACAGATGACAGGCATGTTGGAGCTGCTTTGAATAGCAAGGGGAAAACATTCAGTTTTTTGAATTGGCTGATTTCTTCATTCTCAACCCAACCGGTTATAGTCATGAATATAATAGGACTGTGTTGATACCAGCATCAAAATAAACTGTGTAACCTCTTTTAGAACAGCCCTGCTGCAAAGCAAATTTAGTCACATACATTTACATTCAAATTATTTCAACATAATGTAATTTTGTGTCATCTTTTTCTTAATAACAGCACACAGACCTCTGCCAGTATATGGACAGGCACCCAGGAGGGCTGCATCCAGACAATGTGAAGGTAAGGATGGTTTCCATTAATTCATTTAATTTCAATAGTTATTATTGACATGACAAGTTAAAATACCTATATTGTCTGAGTATAATATAACATTCATTGCGTTTGAAATACTTATTTCTGTAAAGTCTTAAAACTGCTCTCATGTGTAGATTGCATTGTAAAAAATGTAAAATCCAAGGGGACTTTCCTCTGTCAGAACCGGACTAGAAAGTAGAAGTAAAGTAGATAGAGAGGGCCAGCAATGTAGACTTGGCAAGAAGGGCTTCAGAAAACATTTTCACTGTGGTTTCCATTTTTGACCTGGCAGCTGAAAATGAAACCAAAGTGACTATGTAGAGACATTTGGCTACATCCCAAATGGCAGGCTATTCTATTTGTTCCACACTCTGGTCACATTACTGCAGTATTGGGAAGAGGGTGCAGTTTGAGGCACTTCCTGGCAATAGTTACATAGAAAAAGCCAAAAACCATCTGGCCAATAAAAAGTAAAGATTAAGATGGGCAAAAGAACACAGACACCAGACAGAGGAAGAACTCTGCCTAGAAGGCCAGCTTCCTGAAGTCACCTATTCACTGTTGATGTTGAGACTGTTGTTTTGCAGGTACTATTTATTGAAGTTGCCAGTTCAGGACCTGTGAGGTGTCTGTTTCTTAAACTAGACACACTAATGTATTTGTCCTCTTGCTCAGTCATCTTGCAACGGGGCCTCCCATTGCTCTTTGTACTCTGGTTAAAGCCAGTTTGTGCTGTGCTGTGAAGGGAGTACTACACATCGATGTACGTAATCTTAAGTTTCTTGGCAATTTCTCGCATGGAGTAGCCTTCCTTTCTCAGAACACGAATAGACTGACGAGTTTCAGAAGAAAGTTTTTTGTTTCTGGCCATTTTGAACCTGTAATCAAACCCACAAACTCTGATGCTGAAGATACCGAACTAGTGTAAAAGCCAGTTGGATTGTTTCTTTAATCAGCACAACAGTTTTCAGCAGTGCTAACATAATCACAAAGAGTTCTCTAAAGATCACTTAGCCTTTTAAAATGATAAATTTGAATTAGCAAATACAACATGCCATTAGAACACTGGACTGATGGTTGCAGATAATGGGCCTCTGAATGCCTATGTAGATATTCCATTGAAAATCAGTCGTTTCCAGCTACAATAGAAATGTACAACATTAAAAATGTCTACACCGTATTTCTGATCAATTTGATGTTATAATAAACAGTATAATATGTTATAATAACCAGTGTCCTACACACAAATCACCAATCAATTGATTTGGCCCCATCCACAAATCGCCAGTCAACAAACCTGACTGGCGAAGTCAATTGACATACGGTTTACGAGGAGTATATTTTCAGAAAATAATACGTAGGAAACCTAAGGATACACAGCAAAACATATGATACCTAAACCTGGGGACTAACATGCTGAAGATGAGTATCTTTAGGTTTGGGAAGTAATGTTGTGTTGGTGCTCGAAGGGGAAACCAGCTGATAACAATACCGCAGAAACAAATTGTGAAACAGCCATTGCCAATTTCTACTATGCAACTCGAATGTGTTTATGAAAGCAGCATGTCTTGCTTGAAGTTCAGCTGGGTAGTTTATATCATCAGTGACTGACGTTAACACAAACTCTGACCATGTGTCATCATCTTAATTTAGGTCTAAAGCCTTATTAACATCTGTTAGTTGGAAGAAAAATGTTTCTTGTCACCATGTCTTGTTTTACACTGTGGGGATATTATCTATATTCGTGCTGCAGCACCACGCTCAAACCACCTGAAGTTGTATAGATTTGTTTATTGCAGGTTCTAGTTTTAAAACACACCTCTGTGCTTTGTATTTAGTTGTAGGTTAAGCCTTAATATATTCAAGAAGAGAGTACCATTCTGTTGTTTTTTTATACAACAGTTTGACTCACTGTATGAATATGAGTTTAATATGGTTTGTCATTTACAACAGCTCTAAACCTAAACCCAAACTCAACCTCAATAATCGAATATTTATGCCTGCATTTGAACTATCCCAATGCCTAATCCTAACCTTAACTGGTAATGCATAGGCCCTACTGTAGTTCCAACCCTAACACCAATTGTAATTTTTGCCTTAAACCTAACATTTAAGCCAAGAAATTCCCTTTTCCTAAATGGGAACCAAAACAATGTTTCCATTAGTCAACTTTTTCTGATTAACCAGCGTTTGAGGATTTTTCTGTCCCTGTCAGAAACACATACACACACATACACAAAGCAATTTGAACAAAGCACAATTAATGATGCTTTATGTTTTTAACTCCCCGACCCACAGTTACTAGCCTTTCACAGGTTTGTTGTTTACCACTTACTGCAGTGCATTGCCAATTAGTCAATGGGTTTTGATGCTGTTTCCTTAATGGGAATATCTTTACCCTTACAAGGCAAAGTTTTCTCTATCTCTCTCCATAGTATGTAAAATCCCTGTTTCCTAATTCCTCTCCTTCAATTCCCTTATTCCTCTCTGCCCATCCCCTAATTCCTTTTCTACCATTGACTGTGTGGTGTAAGCCCCTGGAGGGGGAGTTGGGGTGAGGAGGGGGAGGTGGGAGGTTAGGTTAGACTATTGATATTCTGGGGAGCAGGCTGCTGGCAGCTATTGACTTTCCGGCAAGGCAGCTTAAACTCTGTCCTTCCTTACATCTATTCCCTTCTCTCCTTCATCCCACTCTTGTCTTTCGAACAATTCATGGTTCAAGACTATGCATTCCTTTAGGTGAACATAGTGGGGGGAGAACTTTGGTATGATTTATGCTTAATATTATTCACTCATTTTATATGAATGTTGTGGAAGAGAAACTCTTCGCAGTTCACATCTATAATAATATATTTGGAATGAAACAGTGTGGTTTATGGTTTTATTTTCTGTGTACATTGTTAGCTGATTTTGGTGAGAGGGATTCTATGTGTATTGTATGTTTTAGGATTCTGCTTACTAAAATATTACTATATATATTATTAATTGCAAGAAAAAGTAACATTCTAGCAATACAACATTGTATATTCATCTGTATATTCATCTTCATCTTTATCTTATATTCTCATGGTGTGTTTAAAAGGATTCTGGGTAAATTAATCTCTTTAAAAAAGGATAATAATCCCTGTGACATGCACAGAAAACACGTGCATTTGGGTTTATCCTAACTTGAAGTGAAATACTTTACACCATGGTGTTTTGAGTTTCTCCTTACATCTGTTTTCTAATTACTACCCTTGAACTTCCCTTTTTATCAAACAATGCTAATTTGACACAATTCAGTTTTTTCCTGTAGTTGACAATAATAGTTACTTTCCAGATATGTTTTGATGTTTAGTTAGCAGAGGGAGTAAATTTGATTGTTTTGATGGCCAACTTAACAAGGCTTTTGACAAGTCTGTTGTGACCTACATGAGTAAAGATGTAATTACCATGCACATTTCCAGCGCACCGTGCTTGCCCATTTAAAACATTGTAAGCTGTTGAAGCTGTGACCCCAGATGTTGGACCTGGCTTTTTATTATCAGTCAAATTTATTTTATGAAGCATTTTTTACACCAGCAATTGTCAGTAGTTGTAAGTGCTTATACAGATACCCACCCTAAACTAAAAACATGAGAAAGGGACATTTATTCACTGTATTTAGATTTCACACTTGCATATTGTCTTTTCTTTTCCATTCTTGCATTCTGCAATCACCAATTTATTTGTATGATTCAGGTGCATAATGTAGTCATTGGAAGTCAAGAGAAAATAAATAGAATACTGTGGACATTTGTAATGTGTATTGATTTCCTCTTAAGCCTTCCAGTGAAGCATTCACTATTAGTAATTGATGCTTGAGATCAGATTGTCAATGTGATGGCATTTATCTTTTTCATCAATGGTCAATAGTCCAAGCTGAAAAAAACACATAATGGGAGAATTCTGGATTGATTGGCTAGAACTGACGTTGGGGTGTATATGTGTGTGTGTGCGTGCGTGCGTGCGTGCGTGTGTGTGCGTGTGTGTGTTTTGATTTTAGTATCCGTGTTAGGACTGATAGCTAAAAATGAAAATCATACAAAGTGATGACATTTGGCCAGTCTTTGGCCAATCATTAGGCTTAAGATGGTTTCACACCAAGACGTAACCGCCGGTCGTAACACCATGTTTTAGTGAAAGGTTTATTTTTCACCAGTGGCAGGCAGAGCATCTTGAATCCCACCAAAAATATATGTCCCTGAGTGATATACAGTGGATATAAAAAGTCTACACACCCCTGTTAAAATGCCATGTTTTTGTGATGTAAAAGAATGAGACAAAGATAAATCATGTCAGAACTTCTTCCACTTTCAATGTGACCTATAATGTGAACAATTCAATTGAAAAACAAACTGAAATCTTCAATGGGCAAAAATTAAAAATAAATAACTTACAATAACCTGGTTGCATAAGTGTGCACACCCTCTTATAACTGGGGATGTGGCTGTGTTCAGAGTTAACCAATCACATTCAAACTCATGTTAAATAGAAGTCATTACACACCTGCCATCATTTAAAGTGATTCTGATTAATCACAAATAAAGTTCAGCTGTTCTAGTAGGATTTCCCTTACATTTTCTTAGTTGCATCTCAGAGCAAAAGCCATGGTCCGCAGGAGAAGGGTACAAAAGAATTTCCAAAGCATTAGATATACCATGGAACCCAGTGAAGACAGTCATCATCAAGTGGAAAAAATATGGCACAACAGAGACATTACCAAGAACTGGACGTCCCTCCAAAATTGATGAAAAGATGAGAAGAAAACTGGTCAGGGAGGCTTCCAAGGGGCCTACAGCAACATTTAAGGAACTGCAGGAATTTCTGGCAAGTACTGGCTGTGTGCTACATGTGACAACAATCTCCTGTATTCTTCATGTGAATGGGCTATGGGGTAGGGTGGCAAGACGGAAGCCTTTTCTTACAAAGAAAAACATCCAAGCCCGGCAGAAGTTTGCAAAAACAAACATCAAGTCCCCCAAAAGCATGTGGGAAAATGTGTTATGGTCTGATGAAACCAAGGTTGAACTTTTTGGCCATAATTCCAAAAGGTATGTTTGGCGCAAAAACAACCCTGCACATCACCCAAAGAACACCATACCCACAGTGAAGCATAGTGGTGGCAGCATCATGCTTTCAGGCTGTTTTTCTTCAGCTGGAACCGGGGCCTTAGTCAGGGTGGAGGGAATTATGAACAGTTCCAAATACCAATTTTGGCACAAAACCTTCAGGCGTCCGTTAGAAAGTTGAAGGTGAAGAGGAAGTTCACCTTTCAGCACGACAACGACCCAAAGCACACATCCAAATCCACAAAAGCATGGCTTCACCAGAAGAAGGTTAATGTTTTGGAATGGCCCAGCCAGAGCCCAGACCTGAATCCAATTGAACATCTGAAGAGGGCTGTGCACAGGAAATGTCCTCGCAGTCTGACAGATTTGGAGCGCTTTTGCAAAGAAGAGTGGGCAAATATTGCCACGTCAAGATGTGCTATGCTAATAGACTCCTACCCAAAAAGACAGTGCTGTAATTAAATAAAAAGGTGCTTCAACAAAGTATTAGTTTAAAGGTGTGCACACGCAACCAGGTTGTGAGTTTTTTTATTTTTCCCCCTCAAAGATTTCAGTTTGTTTTTCAATTGAATTGTTCACGTTATAGGTCACATTAAAGGTGGAAAAAGTTCTGACATGATTTATCTTTGTCTCATTCTTTTACATCACAAGAACCTGGCATTTTAACAGGGGTGTGTAGACTTTTTATATCCACTGTACATAATACAGTTGTGCACATAAGTTTGCATACCCTGGCAGAAATTGAAATTTTGGCATTGATTTAGAAAATATGACTGATCGTGCAAAAAACTGTCTTTTATTTAAGGATAGTGATCATATGAAGCCATTTATTATAACATAGTTGTTTGGCTCCTTTTTAAATCATAATGATAACAGAAATCACCCATATGGCCCTGATCAAAGGTTTACCCTTGAATGGCCTTTTTACAGACGCACAAGGTGACACTCACAGGTTAAAATGGCAATTAAAGTTTAATTTCCCACACCTGTGGCTTTTGAAATTGCAATTAGTGTCTGTGTATAAATAGTCAATGGGTTTGTTAGCTCTAACGTGGATGCACTGAACTTCTGGCACACTGTAATTTGGAGTGACGAGACCAAAATAGAGCTTTGTGGTCACAACCATAAGTGATATCTTTGGAGAGGGGTCAACAAGGCCTATAGTGAACAGAATACCATCCCCACTGAAGCATGGTGGTGGCTCCCTAATGTTTTGGGGGGGTGTGAGCTCTAAAGGCACGGGGAGTCTTGTAAAAAAAATTATGACAAGATGAATGCAGCATGTTATCAGAAAATACTGGCAGACAATTTGCATTCTTCTGCACGAAAGATTTCCAGCAGGACAATGCCCCTAGCACAAGGCCAAGTTGACCCTCCAGTGGTTACAGCAGAAAAAGGTGAAGGTTCTGTAGTGGCCATCATAGTCTCCTGACCTTATTATCATCGAGCCACTCTGGGGAGATCTCAAACGTGCGGTTCATGCAAGACGACCAAAGACTTTGGATGACCTGGAGGCATTTTGCCAAGACGAATGGGCAGCTATACCACCTGCAAGAATTCGGGGCCTCGTAGACAAATTTGACAAAAGACTACACGCTGTCATTGATGCTAAAGGGGGAAATACACAGTATTAAGAAGTATGGGTATGCAGACTTTTGAACAGGGGTCAGTTCATTTTTTTCATTGTTGCCATGTTTTGTTTTATGATTATGCCATTCTGTTATAACCTACAGTTGAATATGAATCCCATAAGAAATAAAAATGTTTTGCCTGCTCACTCATGTTTTCTTTAAAAATGGTACATATAGTACCAATTCTCCAAGAATATGCAACTGTATGTATGTGATCATATATGTTAATTAAATGTCTGGTCTGTGGTACGAGTCTGTTGATTGCACTGTATTTGTACCAGTCCCCTGCAGTGTCACTGTGCTCTGGTACACGGGAAGTTCATTCCTTTCTAATGGAGTGCTGCGCTAGCCTTGCATTATTGTGTTGCCGAGACAGTTTCAGAGCATTCTGTGTGTTTCACATGCTTTGGATTTATCAAACATGTGCATTACGTTGTCTGTGGACTCCACTTGTCAGAATTGGTACCAACAGTGGAAATTTGAACTTCTGTTGTGCACATACCCAGATGAGGCATAAAAGTTTCAGGGTTGACACTGTAGGTGTCAATGACGAGTCCGTTTCGAAATTAGCTAGTGCAAGTGGAGATGGGGAAACGTGCACAAGACTTGAAATCACTGGTAAAATGTGGCCACATTGCCGCTGGCCCTTGTTGGTGTGAAAGCTCTTTTAGATTCAGAGTAACTGTAGGGTTCACTTTTGGCATTACAGGTTAGGTTTAGTAGTTAGGGTTGGATTAATGTTAGGCTTAGTGGTTAGGTATTTAAGGTTAAGATTAGGTTACATTTTGGGTTAAGTCAAATAGTTATTTTTAATGGTACTAATTTGTCAGCCCTCACCTTGATTGTAAAACCTATGTGTTTGTGTGTATGTTATTGAGTTTATAGTGTGATGTAAATTAGTGTTGGTAGTTAATATCCCTGTGTTTGTATTTTTGTGTTTTGCCTGAATATAAATTAACAGTACCTACTACTGATGAGTTCTGACACGTCTATGGGCTGGAAAGCCTTTCCTATGACTTATTGTTACTTTTGGTTCTGAACAAGGTATGAATCATCTGGAAATATGGAGAATAAGAAGGATGTAGATACCAGCATGTATAAACAGCAGGATGTAAAACAGATGCATTTGAAGAAATAAATTACTATTTAGAAAGTAGTGGGTGACTGGAAAATCCACTGGATGGACATATATGCAGATATATTGTGGTTAACCATTGGCTTTCAGTTATTATTTAATTTCTCATGAATATAATGAAGTCATGATAAATTAATTTAATATTTAATCAAATTATGAGTGATAAACACTCAATCTCTCTTTCCATCCAGTTGTTCCTGTTCCAGTTGCTAAGAGGTTTGTCCTACATCCACCAGAGGTATATACTGCACCGTGATCTCAAGCCACAGAACCTGCTCATCTCTGACACTGGAGAACTCAAACTGGCTGACTTTGGTAGGTGGCTTTGCTAATGTATGTGTCTGACCACCATTTTTTTTGTCTGTACTTGCTTATCATTCTAATTTCCTCTGCCTTTTCTCTGTCTCTCTCTCTCTCACTCTCTCCATTTTACTCACATGTTTGTCTGTTTGGTTTGTGCGTGTGTTTATATCAAACCTTTCCTGAAGCGGTAGCACCATATGGTCCATCTCCTTTCATGGTGCCCAGCTCTGTAAATATTACCCACATGGTGTGACAGGTTTCCAGAGGCCTTCGGCTCAAACTCGCACCACAGACCAGACAAAGACTGGCTTACACAGAGTACATTATCCTTCAGTTTCTTCATCCTTTTATCCATCCCTTCACATGTCTCTCAATCCACCCCCCTAGCCATGCAGACGGGGACACCTTCATCTATAATGTAAAACCCTCCACATTATGGAGTTGAATGATTATAGCAATGGAATTAAGAAATAAATGACGAATGGACAATGTTGAAGAATGGAATAATCCCTTCAAAATCCTTCTGTGGGTACGCACATAAACTACACTTGTGTGTACAAACACACACTCACACACAAAGTCAGCCCCTTGTGGAATCTTACTTAGTGTGGAAGCTGGAGGTAGCAAGGTGTGTGTGTGTATGTTTGTGATCCAGATCTATCTGGGCTCCCACAAAGATAGTAAAACCTGACAAATTGGATTGCAGAAGGTTTTTTAGCAGGTCCCCAATAGGAGAACATTTTCCAGGTTATCTGTTAGACTTAGATTAAAAATTACAGGGGGCATAGTGTTTGGGTGAATTTTAGGTTAAGGCATTACTAGTAGGTTCAGGGTAAGGGTTAGTCGTTAGGGCCAGGTTAAGTTTAGGCATAAACGTTAGGTTACTGAAATTTAAGGCAAGAGTTAGGTTTAGGGCTGAGGGATAGCAAACATGGATTTTGGCATTTCAGGTCCCCAAGAGGAGAGAAAAACAAACCATGTGTTTGTGTGTGTGTGTTGTTGTTATTCCCTGGCTGAAGACCAGGGGCCAAACAGGAACAGGAGATAAGTAGAGATGGAGGAGAGTCAAGCTGGAGAGATAGTGGGCAAGCAGATAAGGGGAGGTTGTTGTGAGGGGATTGGGGGCTTTGAGGATTTCTGTGAGAGGGGAGATGAGGCGAGCAAGGAAGAAAATGTTGATTGGCTGTTAGCCTGTGTTCTGTGGCCCAGGTGGTTGATTTTTTTCAATCCATAACCAGCAGCTGGTCTCATCTCTTTGGGACGGTTTCACGGACACAGATTAAGCCTAGTCAGGAAAAATCTAACTCAATAGATATTCTCTATTGAGTTGGATTTTTTATTCCAGAACTAGTCTTAATCTGTGTCAGCAAAACTGTCCCTTTATGATTTTTGATGTCCCAATGAAGCACACACAAAAGTTAGGAAAAGCTTAGGTGGTTATTCTAAAGGACAGAACATAGATTAGCTAACAAACTGAAGCTCTGTGTGTATGTTTGTGGGACTGTAATCACCTGTCTCTCACACACACACACAATACACACACCAAATGGGTAATCATAAATACATTTTAACTTCAATTTTATAAGAGAGATACAAAAATAAATGAATAAATTGTCAATGGAGATCCCCCTGCAGGAAGATCAGGGCAGAAACTTAAAACAAAACAAAATGAAAGGATTTGAACTCATAGCCTTTGAATCAGAGTTGGCAGCTTAACTGCCAAACCACCATCTCTAACAACAACAACACCCTAGCAACGCTGTTGTTGTTAGAGCAGTCTATTTAAATGCAACCGTTCTCGCCAAGGCCCCTTGTGGCTGGTTTTCAAATCATATATAGGCATTTTCTTCACCTGGAAAAACAAATCAATTCAAAAAAGTATATCTGTAGCCTCTAAACACAGAAAGAAACAAACACATTCACACAGAGATTTGTGACAAGCTTATTTTCCTGAAGGGGAGAGAGTAGATCTGGTCAATGGCAGTTGCTTCGTCATTTTGATGATACATGAGACTTGGAGCATAGGGCTGGAATTTAGCACGCACACACTTAACTATAATGAGGGAGCTTCTCATTAAAGAATGCAGTTGTAACTTGTGTGTTTCTACACTCAACAGATGTTTTGAGTATCACAAAAAACATATCCAGCTGTGTGTACGAGCATCACAGTAAACATATCCTCCACTATCATGTCATTACGGCTTAGTGTATTGAGGCCTCACCTTGAAAACAGATGCAGCCTACTGTGGGTTTATATGACTATGACAGGACTGTGTTCTGTGTAAAGATGGTTGCGAAACAGCAAGAGAAAATGTCCTCTAGGTGCCATAAAACTATGTACGCACAAGTATCTTGCAAAAGACTGACACTCCACACTACTCACACATCTCCTGTCTCTCCCTTTACAGACACTGTGAGTGTGTTTGTATGTATGTGAACGTGCATGCGTGTGTGTGCTGGGAATGGTTTCCTTCCTCTCCTAAGGATTTAAGTCACTCAGAGCATTGGGATTGGTGTGTATGGTGATAGTGTTTGAAGACAGCTGTTGTGGATAATGATCTGTGGAGAATGCAGCCATGTGGCAATAGAGATGAAGGAATCTGGTCTGAACGTTAGAGAAATCAGTATGAGGCACTTTGGGCTTCCCTTGTGTCCTATTAGCTACACCCAGACAGACAGGGTTTATAGCATGTGTGTGTGTTTGTTTTCTGTTTATTTGTGGGTATGTGTCCTGCATTTTTGTGCATGTGTGCTGTGCGTACATTGTGTGGATGCGTAACAGAGCGCACACACAATCCACTAATGCACTAAGTCCAATAATTTTAGACATTTGTGACAGAATTCCTGAACGGGGTCCTATCGTAATATTTGAGTTTGGCTTTTTTATTTTATTTTATAAAGGTCCATATTCAGAGCTTTGTAATGGTATATAACACAATACTGTTTGAATGAAGTTATGGGAAAGATATGCTGCTTTAAAAGTTGATAATCTTCTCTACTTAGTTCTGAGAAAAGAGGCTTGAAAGATTCACACTTGCCAGATAGCTGGTCTGTTTACACCCATTCAGTGTAGTTCACAGCCTCTTAGGCCTTAACCCCAATGGGGAAACTCTGGCCTTGTGCTAAACTGGTTTGTTTGATCTCTAATTAACTCGTACTATATCAAACCAAATAAAATAATAAAATTATAATTAAAAAGTTTTTCACATGGACTTAATACATCAGGTAGAAACCGTACAGTGAAAGGTAAAGTAGCTTAGCAGCAGGATTTATAATAAATAGTAGCAGCAATGAAAGTGCAGATAGTTGGAGTGCAGCTGGACAGCCACTGAGCTGTTCACACCTAGATGAATGACCCGTCAATCAGGTATCTTATTATCAAATTATGTGACTTGCTCACTTTTGTGAAGACGATGCAGACATAATAGCTAAACATAATCACACACACCTGGATGAATGACCGGTCAATCGGGTAGCTTATTATCAAACTAAGTGACTTGCTCACTTTTGTGAAGAAAAGCTAGCTACACAACAGACAAGCTAGAAACCAGGAAATGTTAGTTAGCTGGTAAGTTAATGTTGTTACCTAGTTAGCTAACGTTAACAGTAACGTTAGTAGCTATAGCTAGATAACTAGCAATACAAACGGCTGACAACTTTTTGAATAGGAATTATCTGTAGCTAGTAAACTAATGTTCGACTTAACCGGATACATGTAGGAATGTTTCACGGCAGACCTATCCTCTGATTACATACAAAGTCCTTTGTTGTTTGCGTTTAGTCTGTTGACCTTGTTTACAGCACGTCTTTTCGCTACCTTTCACACTCAAGGCGTTCATTACTCCAAGAGTCTATGTATCTTTCATTGTCGCTATCATAACTGCCATGATTGTCCTTTTCTTGTAAATGTAATCCGTGGACAGTTGTTTTATACAAGACGAGCCAGCATTTTCTTTCCACCATTGGCACTGCAATGAAATGCCTCAATTTTGCCTGAATGTTTTGAACAGTATCAAAGTCTGGGATTTCCTCATCGTCATCCGATTCATCTTCTGAGTCATGGCATCATTGTACTCCAGAAAGTAGTATCTCACAACTTGAGATTTGTTCATAACACCAGCTAAATTCAGGGCAGCGATGTGGTTCACAGCTGTAGCAATGCGATCACAGTTGTCCATTTTTGAAAAACACAGGGGTTGTAATTCTATTAAACAAGTTTGAGTGTTATGACAGAAGTTAGTGACTTGGCAGACCAATCAGAACTCGGTATGTCTGCATGTCCAGCCCATTCTTTATCTCAGCCAATCATGTCTAGCAAAAGTCCTGTATTTTCTGCTGGTTAATCAAGGGTTTGAGTTTTCAATTTTATTAGTGTTTTTCTTCTCAAAAACGGCTCTCCTGAAAGGTAGTGACATGCGACATACAAAATTCACGAATTCTGTCACATTTGTGTTCTGTCATGAATTCTGTCAAGTTTGTGCAAGTTTTGAAAATATCCCTGGTAATGAAATCAAAACTGGCAACAGACTGGCATTGTTGTTTGGTATGATGGATTAGCGGTTATGCCCCACGTTTAATTCTGAAAGAATTTAATTGTTTAACTCTGACAAGAATTGGCGATACCTTTTTATAATTTATGTACCATTAGTACCACAAATGGTAATATATATACCATTTGTAAAGAAAACATGAGTGAGCTGCCAAAACGCATGTCTTTTATTTCTTATGGGATTCAAATTCAACTGTAGGTCATAACAGAATGGCACAATCATTAAACCAAACATGACAACAAAGAAAAAAATGAACTGACCCCTGTTCAAAATTCTGCATACCCTTAGTTCTTAATACTGTGTATTGCCCCCTTTAGCATCAAAGACAGTGTGCAGTCTTTTGTAATATTTGTCTATGAGGCCCCGAATTCTTGCAGGTGGTATAGCTGCCCATTCCTCTTGGCAAAATGCCTCCAGGTCATGCAAAGTCTTTGGTCGTCTTGCATGAACCGCAAGTTTGAGATCCCCCTAGAGTGGCTCGATGATATTATGGTCAGGAGACTGTGATGGCCACTCCAGAACCTTCACCTTTTTCTGCTGTAACCACTAGAGGGTCAACTGGATATGACAGAACTGGAGAGAATCATCAGAAAAGTAGATGGATACTCAGATTTACACCTGATGTGTGAATAGATTGTTTCAGCACATTAGCCAACTGTTATTCAGGGGATTATTCAGCTGAGAAATCCACATTCTAAAATGTGGTTTGTGTGCTTATGTAATCTACTCTTGCACATAGTACATGTGGAGAATGATTAATTCCAATCTAAAAAATGTTTAAATAATGTCCATCTTAAAATTAGGGATAATCAGAAAGGCGTTGCTCTCTGTTCAAATAGTTGATATAGTGAAAATCACACGCCTTGGAGCGATTGTCAACTATATTTGCTATAGAATAGTAAAACCTTTATATTCATACAGTGCAGCTTTCTGTCCTTTACATATCCTAGTCTTACAGAGCGTTGATGACATGATTAATTATTTGTCCTATTCGTTTTTATTAATTTATGAGAAATGATAAAAAAAAATTAATAAATCATCAGTTCTTATATTCTGACGTACTATTTGCATTTTTTTCGGTGAAGTGCAGACCTTAGGGAGGCTGATGTCCTACAGAGACA
Source organism: Esox masquinongy (assembly GCA_016801175.1). NCBI lineage: Eukaryota > Metazoa > Chordata > Actinopteri > Esociformes > Esocidae > Esox > Esox masquinongy. The sequence continues at coordinate 59,804 of JACXGI010000379.1, forward strand.
AAATGTACGTTAAAAATGATTAGAAAGCTATCTTTGTAACGATTCCGGGAAGCAGGACCCACGCGCGGACTTGGAGAGCAACGAAAAAGGTTAAATGGGGAAACTGAGGCAGGAACAAGCAGGAAAACGGCCGGTAAACAGGCAGGCAGGAAAAACAGACTGGTGGTAGGTACGGGCACAAAAAACATAATGACTCACAAAGGGCTAACAGAAGAGGGCAAACTAAATAGGGAGCTAACGAGGACTAAACAACAAACAGGTGAAAACAATCAGAACAAAAAGGACAGGCTACGTTAAAGAGCAAAAACAAAACAGAACAAAACAGAACCTTATAATCTTGTAGTTCACTGTAGCAATGAACAACTAGCTGGTTTGAATGGTAACTTGAAGAAATGAAGCAACGCTAGATTTGTGTCAGGATCATGTCCTTCTGGAAGGATAAAATAGTTGAAATACATTTATCAAACTTGTGATATGTCTGTGTGATAATATGCAACCTGTTCCCTGTTGTATAATAGCAACTGCACACAAGGTTGTGGTAAATATCTTTTTTTAACATGGTTGTGCTGGTCTACGGCACTCAGCTATTACGTCAGACCTACAACCGCAGCACAGCCATACAAAAAAATCAGTTTACCATGACCTCTCTTGTACAGTTGCTTCTATGATTGATTAAAATTTGTTTTAATTTTCCAACCAAATGTTATTTTTTCAATGTGGGGGTGGATATTTACTAGGGCTGCAATGGTACACGTATTCATAAGGTACGGGGTGCTAGTCACGGTTCGCACAAGAACCCGAATACATGAAAAAGTAAATACAAAATAAATAAATAGCTACTGTATGTTGAATGACTCTTTTCAATAAATCAGATTGATATGAATATATTCTGTATGTAGTTATTCTGATAAAATAAGAGTCATTGCGCATGTCGTAATTAATGTAGGCATTTGTTGTAACGTTTTCAAATTAGTGAGCCTAACGCAGAACACAGCTAGATCTACAATGGCGAGTGGTGGTGATGAATCAATATTGCAAAGTCCTCCAGCTTCATTTAAATCTCCAGTTTGGCAGCATTTTGGCTTCCCAGTGGACTACACAAAGGATGGACAGAATTGTTGATAAAACATTAACTGTACGTCACCACTGCGCGACAAAAGTTACGGACGATGCTGCTAACATTTTTACCAATCTTTTGCCAATTAACTTTGCCAATTAAACTAAAAACTGATCTTTAATAACAGTTTGATTTTTCCCCCCCTCTGTACTTAAAACATACCGTACCGTGACCCTCAAACCCAAATACGTACCGTACCGTGGGTTAGGTGTACCGTGGCACCCTTAATATTAATATTTAACAATGTGTTTTAGAATGAACTGCATGCTTCAGATCCTGAATGCTAATCAGAAGATAGCAGTGGAATGTTTCATTTATTTACATGTTTTTCCACCCCTCCTAATTTTCGTGTTCAAGACATGAACAGGCCATACTGTCCGTCCTCGGGATGTTGCGCTAAATAGCTTTACCTTATGCTGGACCCCTGGGGCATTGTTTGTATGCCCCAACCAGGATTTGAACACTTGGGCACAATGACACAGAATTACTTTGACCACTGCAGCCCTTGGGGGCCGGAAAACATTTCTTGTATTAAAAAGAGTTCACAGACTAATAGTGTTGGGGAACCCCTGCCCTGTTGTCTCTGTAGATATATTTGCAATATTCTCATGTTTTTTTAAATGCTGAGAAAAAACTGTTAAAAGTGGTGTTTTATGGTTTGTTTGCAGTTAATGATTTTAGTTTGCCACACAAGTGAAAATCGGAGTCTAGTGTGTAATCAGAAAATTGAACTCCTACCCTTACTGCTGCAACGTACCATCTGTATGCAAATGTGGTTTGATGATGCAATTTATTTATATCATTATTTGGTTGATGTGCTGGTTGATTCATTCATCAGACAGAAGTATTGATTGATGTTGTGTTTGTTAGGGGTGTTTGAGGAAGCAGCTATGTGGACCTCTTGTGTATGTGTTTGTTACGAGTTGTTAGGACTATTGTGTTAACCGGGCTAGTCAAATGTGTTTGTTAATGTCTGTGTTTCTGTGTGCATATGTGTGTATGATGTCTTGGGCAAATAGAATCAGACACAAGCAATGATTGCTGTGTCATTAAAATAAACCTGTCTTTGATACCATCTTGAGGAACAACAGTGAGTAGAAATGTTAATATCCTGGTCCCAGACAATAAAGCAATACCAGTATTAATTTTGTCTACACACGCACAGATGTTACACAATACCCAAATTCTATCAAAGTCATGAATTACCTGCCAAGGGCATGCAATCTATCTTGGACACCAGAAACCTGTGGATGATCAGGTGGAGAACCTGGAATAGGATGAGTAAGAGAAGTGACACAGGTTGCTGAAGTCCTATATCATTAGCGAGAACTTCAAAAAATGGCTTGGTTGTTTGTCCTACAGGGGATAATGGAGTCTATTTCAGTCTGCTCTCTAGCTGTATTCTTCTTCATCTCCCTCTTCTCTTCCTCCCCGTCTCTTGCCTTCTGTTTTTTCTGAGCACCGGCGTTGCCGTGGGGACACAGTATAATGTATAATTCACCACTGACCTTCACACCCGGGGCTACTGTGTGTATATGAGTGTGCCTGTGTGTGTGTGAGAGAGCATGTGTGCAAATGTGAGTATACATGCACGTGTGGGTGTGTGACCTTCATCCAGGACAACCTGGAAGGGAAGGCCAGCCTGGCATAGAGTGAAAGTGTCCTTTTAAAGCCAAGTGTGTCTGGTGTCTGTGTTTGTAGTGTGATGGTCTGTGTGTGTTAGCGCATGTGTGTAAAGCCCAGGGGTCAGGCCTTTTCAGCCGAAGCCTCTCTCAGTGGGTATCAGGTATTCTCTGATGTAGAATGTCATGGCCACAGGGCACTCAACATTTTTTCAAAAGAGACAAATGTATCCATAATTCTGTTTTGTGCTGTAACTGTTGTGACTACTCCGAAGGAACAGAAGATGGGGAATTCAGTCACCTAGTTCCTTGAGTGCAAATACAATTTTGCGTTCACACTATATTTTTATGTCCTATTCTTCCCTCCATTTCTACTTCCCTATATGCCTATCCTCCCTCACTTACCTTACATACCTTCCCTTTTTTTATTGTCCTGTCTGATCCAAGTACAGTATTCCTTGTTATTCTATTGTCCTGCTTACATGCAGAGGTCACTCAATATGTCTTACAGCACAGGCTCAGCATTTCCAAAATGACACAGATTGGCCAGATAGTGATGCTGTAACAGTTAATAAAAAATGCTAACTTTGGCCAGTACATGCAATATGGACAAGGTTCTCTCAATGCAATATATTTCAGACTACTACCTAAAACAAGAGTCACTATTGACCATTAACATTCACCCAGTGTAACAGGGAGGGACACAGGGAATGACACAGGACAAGTGTTCAGGGCCCTGGAGGGTGTTTTATTAACAGAAACCTATGAGGAAGTGAGTGGAACAGTCAAAAGGCAAACTGCTCTCCATGGGCCGCTATGTCGTTTCTGGGGCAAACTCACAATACTGTTTTCGATTGAATGGGTGTGGGTGGTCGAAAACTAGATGGCCTCTACCCATCGTTTCCAGCTTTTCTTTCTCTCTCCTCTGCTGCAGCTGTGTCGCTGAAGCAGAAAAGCATTGAGGGCAGCATAGTCCGGCGTTGCATTGTGGCTCTTTGTTATCCCTTCTGCAACGTTGTCTGCTTCTCCTTCCGCCCTGGGCCAGAGGGGCTCTTGGGCCAATTTGTACCAGCCCTGAAGAGGTCATGATGTGTGAGGAAGGAGCTAGCCTTACTGGCTGCCCCCAGAATGTTCTGGAACATGCTATCTTCTCTTGGGGGCATTGGTGCGACGCTTATGCAGGAGGGGGCGCATTCATTCATTCATACCACAACGGGTGTACATCTCAGTCAAGGATTTGCAAAACACTCTTTGCCCTATTTTTCTCCCAAAATTTGATGTATGCAATTTGTGATTAAGCCAATGCCTCATCGCCACAACTTCCGGTGGACCCTGGAGAGTCAGTGTCAAGATATTTTTTCCTCAGAAGCAAATCTGATGCAGTTCTCGTTCTTATCATGTTGCTTAATATGTGCAAGACCATTCATATTGACTACACTGTGGTGGTATAACAACATATGTGTGCGCCGTGGACATCTCTGCCTGGATGTCTGCACAACCCATCAAGCTAACCATCAACGACACAGAGTTGCTTTTTTTCCCAGGAGAACTACTTTAATTAATTCTCTGAAACAATTTAGAAACCTTTTTAATCACTACTGAAAATAATCCACCCTCACCCTTCTTGTGCTGCTGATAACTAACATACTAAACACATACTTAGAGGCTGACACCAGTGGCAGGAAGTCACTCTATGTTTTAATGAACCGGCCTCACCACATGGGAGGACATCTAGCTAAATGCCACCAGACCCATTAAAACCAGCTGGCTATATTGTCCCACTACCCACATAAGCATGCACGCGCACACACACACACAAACACACACACACACACGTGTACACTGCACTCACTTAGTGTTGTTTTGTCTGCTGCTTAGGGAATGTTGTCATTGGTGTTCGATGTAGTGCATGGAAATGGGCTGTTGTAGCTTCTGATAGAAATGTGGATTTTCCTATACAGTTGTGCTCAAAAGTTTGCATACCCTTGGAGAATTGGTAATATACAGCTCCGGAAAAAAAATAAGAGACCGCTGCAACTTTTTCTTTCCTTTCCAAAAAAGTTGAAAAGGAAGGTTTTGAGTGAGGAACAGAAGGGTTAAAATTAAGAGACCACTGCAAATTGAACGCTGCTGTTCCTCACTCAAAACTTTCCTTTTCAACTTTTTTGGAAAGGAAAGAAAAAGGTGCAGTGGTCTCTTAATTTTTTCTCTTAATGTTTTCTTTACCATTTGTAAAGAAAACATGAGTGAGCAGGCAAAACACGTCTTTTATTTCTTATGGGATTCACATTCAACTGTAGGTCATAACCGAATGGCAAAATCATAAAACAAAACATGGCTACAAAGAAAAAAATGAACTGACCCCTGTTCAAAAGTCTGCATACCCTTAGTTCTTAACACAGTGTATTGCCCCCTTTAGCATCAATGACAGCGTGCAGTCTTTTGTAATATTTGTCTGTGAGACCCAAATTCTTGCAGGTGGTATAGCTGCCCATTCATCTTGGCAAAATGCCTCCAGGTCATGCAAAGTCTTTGGTCATCTTGCATGAACCGCACCTTTGAGATCTCCCCAGAGTGGCTCGATGATATTAAGGTCAGGAGACTGTGATGGCCACTCCAGAACCTTCACCTTTTTCTGCTGTAACCACTGGAGGGTCAACTCGGCCTTGTGCTTAGGGTCATTGTCGTGCTGGAAAGTCCAAGAGCGTCCCATGCGCAGCTTTCATGCAGAAGAATGCAAATTGTCTGCCAGTATTTTCTGATTACATGCTGCATTCATCTTGGCATCAATTTTCACAAGATTCCCCGTGCCTTTAGAGCTCACACACCCCCAAAACATCATTGAGCCACCACAATGCTTCACAGTGGGGATGGTATTCTGTTAGCTGTAGGCCTTGTTGACCCCTCTCCAAACATAGCGCTTATGGTTGTGACCATAAAGCTCTATTTTGGTCTCGTCACTCCAAATTACAGTGTGCCAAAAGCTGTGAGGGGTGTCAAGGTGTTGTCGGGCATAACCGGGATTTTTTGTGGCATTGGCGCAGTAAAGGCTTCTTTCTGGCAACTCAACCATGCAGCTCATTTTTGTTCAAATATCGTCGGATTGTGCTCCTTGAAACAACCGCACCGTCTTTTTCCAGAGCAGCCTGTATTACTCCTGAGGTTACCTGTGGGTTTTTCTTTGTATCCCGAATAATTCTTCTGGCAGTTTTGGCTGAAATCTTTCTTGGTCTACCTGACCTTGGCTTGGTATAACCCACGTTATAGTAAGTCTAAAATAATACTGTTCGCGGTTACGTTGCAACTATTTCTGGTGGATTTTTGAAGTATGCATCCGTGCATGCTTTTTGGGTCAGGATAGACAAATACTTCGCTGGCTACAACCTTCAGTAGCTACGTTATAGTAAGTCTAAAATAAAACTGTTTATGTTGCGACTATTTCTGGTGGATTTTCGATGATTTGTACGGTAATATAGGCTAGATCAAAACCCCCTGGCCAGTAAAATAGTGGGGGTTTCCACGATTTTCTCGTCTTTTCACATGACGAAAAAGTGAGTTATTGTCACCTATATTGATAGCTATTGTATAAATGTCATTCACGAATGAAAAAAAACGAACCCTTTGGCTGTGTTAAGTTCAAGTAGTAAGTTAGATACTAGTAAGCCTATTACTGGCTAATAAGCTGTTATAACGGCCTGTGGCAAAAGCCATACATTTTATAGATGCTATTTGTGGTGGAGGTAAACTTAATAAGAAAATATATCAAACTTGGCGTAATGATAACGCGTGACAAAATGATGTAATGTTGAGATGCTATACCGACACTGTACAAACATATAGCACCGTGGTGTAGTGGTTAAAGACATAGCCACTCATGTGGGAGACCCGGGTTTGAATCCAGTGAGGTTGGTAACCATGTTTATCACATTTAATTGCAGGCCGGCTGGGCTAGGCTTGTCTGGTTCCTTTTCTGGTTTGTTTCTGATTGTGTGTTTCTTCCAGTGCGTATGTGTTTCTGACAGTGGATTTGAGCTTTTACATCTTATCATTACAGAGATTCTGACTCGTATGGACGCACTCTGAAACAGACCTTGTTATGCACTGTTTGTTTTATGTTTGCTCTATTTGCAGGCCTGGCGCGGGCAAAGTCAGTACCCAGCCACACCTACTCTAATGAGGTGGTGACCCTGTGGTATCGTCCCCCTGATGTTCTCCTGGGATCCACAGACTACTCCACCTGCCTGGACATGTGGTGGGTACTGCCTTTGACATTTGACCTTTGACCTTTTGCCAGATTAGTCTCCACAACAGGAAGAATATTGCCTATGGAGACAGACAAACAGACGGACAGGGTCTTGAGTCGGGATATGGACAGGTTTCTCCCAGAGCCGCCATCCAGGTTGTGAAATTATCCATAACAATGCTAATCACTGGACAGGCAGTCCTCAGGGATGCCCCATTCCATGGACCTCAGCTGCACCTCACTGTAGGTAATTAGAGTCTTGCAGGGGGGTGGAAGCGGCAGAGGGTTAAGGGGGCAGTAGAGCAGGTGCGTAAATCTACAGGACACTTTTCCACTCAACTTAAACAGGAGCCACTGAGTATGGAAAAACCTACAAAGCCACTTAAAAAGTTGTGTTCCATTAACAAGCAGCACTCACAATTACCCTAGTGTGCTTTGTGATGGTTGGTGTAACAGTACGTCTCTCCCATATTCATCACATTGGGTTTTAGGAGTGACAAAAAGAAAGCATGGGGTTGAACAGAACATTCATAAGATTCTTCCTCTTGTCTATTTTTATGGCTGTTATCGCCTCAGTGATTTCCCCATCACTCAGTCAGACCGACCAGCCGGACAAACAGGCAGATAGACAGACAAAGAGGGATGTGTGATTGGAAGTGGGAAGGTAGTGGTTGAAAACTTTCTTTACACTGTAGATTGCTACTCTGTTTGCAAAAATTGCCAAAAGATGGCGATGTGTTATGTTAGTGGCAGAACAATGGAATGTTTTGAACTGCAGAAAAAAAGGTTCCATTTACTTTTTATTTTTGAGTTCACGGGCTTAACTGCACAAGCCATAAGCGGTCTTTAGAGGAGATCTTGTAAAACCTGCAACTGACTTTTATCACACAAAAAGTATATGGTATGGACGAGTGTCCTCCCAAGATTTTTTGTTGCTTTGGTGAGTCTTTCTATGTGGGGGGCAAGGTATAAACTATTAGCACAAACCGCTTGTATTCGCTTGTTTCCTAAGTGACATCTTCTGCATCTTCTGAATGTAATTTAACTGTCATCACTGTGTAAAACAAACTGCTTAAACAAATATCACTGGTGGTCTTTGGATGTGGAATAATTTACTAAGGAGTAATTTGTTTGAAAATCGCTGTGCCTTAAAAGCACTAAATTTTTCTAGGCAGGGAATCAAGTAAACATTTAGATACACTAGCAAACATGAAACTCTTCACACCATAAAACACAAAACAAACAGGTATGCTTTGTAATAATTCCAAAGTAATAAAATTATTTCTATTAACGAGTAAAATGGTTTATTGCAGCTTAATTTCCAATCTTGTGACCTGAGTCTAATTCAAAATATATCAGATAGGAAATTTTCAGCTGACCCTGAAAGGTGGTTACCGTGGTAACAGAGACAACAGCACTTGTCAATACGTCCGTTTGCCGTCACTGGCTAGCTGACTATCTAGAATGACTAGAATCGTACTGTCATGTAGTACTTTGATGTGGTTGCTAACAGTTGAGGTTTCAACTCAAACTAACAATGAACAACAACAGAACTGATGCACAGATGTTAGGAAAAAAATCCTAGTGCGATAGAAACTTAGGAAGAAACCTAGAGAGGAACCAGACTCTGAGGAATAGCCAGTCCTCTTCTGGCTGTGCCAGGTGAAGATTATAAGAATACATGACCTTTTGGGCCATGTCAATGTTCAGAGGGCAAGCAGGTCAATAGATGCCTGTGGGCTGTGTCCAGAGTTTTAAACAGATTCCAAGTCAGTTGCATAATCAGGTGGACAAGAACAATCAGGTGGCGTGAGGGCTGTGGCAGCATGGATCATCAAGCAGCAACTTGATCTGCAACACAACCACAAGGACTTTGGAAAGGGGCTAAGAGTCATTTAGGCCAGGTCAAAGGGCTCATGTCCTTCTAGGGACTGACAGTAGGATCAAGAGACACTGTGGTCTTATCCGAAGGTAACCACGGACAAGACCATCCAGTCAGGACGTAACTCCACCCACTTTGCCAAGCATCAGACCAAAAGGAACACCAACCAACCTGAACCACCATGAAAAAAGGAGTATAGCCCACATACCGCTCACTCCCATTGCATGAGGACGAAAGGGGCGACAAGAGTGGGCCAGTAACTCCGGGCCATGAATTGCGATGGAGAGAGGACATTGCAATGGAGATTAGAGCCCTCCAGGTAAAGAAAAGGAAACTTTAGCAAAGTAAATGGCAATCAAACCCTCTTTTTTACTGATATATACCTGTTCTAATCAATTTTTTTTGCACTTATTTCCTTCTTCATTCTTTTTGCCAGACCGCGTAAGCAGAGCCAGCCTAGAAGAGCGAATGTCTTTTACTTACTGACTGACTGAGTGAATGTCTGACTACCTACCTTGTTAAATAGCATAGTGGTTAGAGACGTGGACTACGGAACAACAGGTCCCACATTTGACTCCTGCCACAGTCAAAACACATTATACCTTAGGATTTTTCAGGACAGACAAAGGCTTCGCTAGCTTCAACCTTCAGTAGCTACGTAATAGGAAGTGTTCAGGATAGACAAACACTTCACTGGCTACACAAATCTCTCGTCTTTTCACTTGACAAAAAATGGCTAAGCTGTTAAAACGGCCAGTGGCAAAAGAGGATTTGTTCAGGATAGACAAAAACTTCGCTGGCTACAACCTTCAGTAGTTATATTATAAGAAGCCTAAAATGGAACTGTTTACTGGTTTTCTGGTGGATTTTTGAATTATGTTTTAGGATTTGTTCAGGATAGACAAAAACTTTGCTGACTACACGTTTCTCTCGTCTTTTCGCTTGACGAAAAAGTATGTTATCGCCACCTATATCGATACAGTAGTTATTTTATCAATTTCATTCACGAATGGCTAATAAGCTGTTAAAACGGCCAGTGGCAAAAGCCATTTCATAGATGCAATTTGTGGTGGAGGTTAACTTAATAGGAAACGTTACCCAGTTTAACACAATGGTTTAATGGTGTCTAACGAAATATTCAAACTTGGTGTGATGTTAATGCGTGACAAATTATGTAATGTCAAGAGGCTATACCATCACCCAGCAAATGTATAGCTCTGTGAGGTAGTGGTTAAAGACAGCCTTTCACGTGGCCGACCCGCGTTTGAATTTCAGGAGGGCAACAACGATCAACACATTCTATTGCGGGCGGGCTGAACTAGGCTTGCCTGGTTTCTTGTTTTTCTTTTCCCTACCATTCCTTCCCTAATTGGAGTAAACTAAATGGGCAACAACACTTATGCTTCTCCTTCCGGCCTATACATACCACATGATATGCAGACAGCACCAATGTTAACCTGCTAAAGTGGTGCTAACAAAAAAAAATTAGTTTGAGAAGGATTTCTGCATCCAGTCACAGGGCCTTGCAATGGGGCCTCATTTGCACACAATTATGCAATTTCATAACTTGGCTTGATTCATGCGTCCTTCACAAAGACACATGTGCACGATTCCAGCCTTGCAGAAGCATCCCCAGATCATCACCAATCCTCCACCAAATTTCACAGTGGGTGCGAGACACTGTGGCTTGTAGGCCTCTCCAGGTCTCCGTCTAACCATTAGATGACCAGGTGCTGGGCAGAGCTGAAAATTTGACTCGTCAGAAAAGATGACCTTAATCCATTCCTCTACGGTCCAATCCTTATGGTCTTTTGCAAACTTCAGCCTGGCTCTTCTTTGCTTCTCATTGATGTAGGGCTTTTTTCTAGCTTTGCAGGACTTCAGCCCTGCCCCTAGGAGCCTGTTTCAAACCGTCCTTGCCGTGCACTTCACCCCAGCTACTGTTTGCTATTGTTTTTGTAGGTCACTTGTAGTGATCCTACGGTTGTTGAGTGACATTCGAATGAGTTGACGGTCATCTCAGCCAGTGGACAGTCGTTTTCGCCCTCTGCCAGTCTGTAGCTTTGTTGTCCCCAATGTCTGTTGCTTGACCTTGTTCTTATGAACCACCGTCTTTGAAATTTTCAGGATGGAAGCAACCTGACGCTCACTGTATCCCTCTGCCAGTAAAGCCGGAATTGAACCCTTCTTTTCCTCACTCAAAGCTTTTCTTTTCAACTCTTTTGTCATGCTGAATAGTTATTTTTTCATTCAAATTACCTTTGAGCTACAACTTGCACTGTTTTTATCATCCAACTGGTCCTATTGCAAGAGGATAGTGATGACCACCACAGTTAAATTAGATTTGGTTCAGGTAATCACCTAATCAGTACCTCATTAAGTAAAATGAGGCGTGCCAGGGTTGGAATTTAAAAGACACTTGAATGGAATGGCTGCCATATATGTAAAGGTACTGATTTAAGAAAAATTAGGAGTGGTCCCTTAATTTTTTCCAGAGCTGTATATTCGTGTATATTTATATACTCTAGATTCATTACATATAAAGTGAAACATTTCAAGCCTTTTTTGTTTCAATCTTGATGATTATGGCATGGACATCAAAAATCCAGTATCTCAAAATGTTGAAACCTGTCCACCTGATTATGCAAAAAAATTATCATACAGAAATGTCGACCTGAGAAGAGCACTAATGAGCTACTTAACTCAAAACACCTGCAAAGGTTTCCTAAGGATGTTAATTTATGCACTTAATACTTGGTTCAGGCTCTTTCTGCACGAATTCAGCCTGTGGCAGTGCTGAGGTGTTATGGAAGTCCAGGTTGCTTTGACAGCGGCCTTCAGCTCGTTTGCGTTGTTGGGTCTGGTGTATCTGATTTTCCTCTTGACAATACCCCATAGACTCTCTATGGGATTCAGGTCAGGCGAGTTGGCTGGCCAACCAAGCACAGTAATACCATGGGCAGCAAACCAGTTACCAGTCATTGTGGCACTGTGGGCAGGTACCAAGTCCTGCTGGAACAGGAAATCAGCATCTCCATAAAGCTTGTCAGCAGATGAAATCATGAAGTGCTCTGTAATCTCCTGGTAGACGGGTGCATTGACTCTGGACTTGATAAAACACAGTGGACTAACACCAGCAGATGACATGGCACCCCAAATCATCACTGACTGTGGAAACTTCACACTGGATTTCAAGCAACCTGGATTCTGTGCCTCTCCAATCCTTCTCCAGACTCCGGGACCTTGATTTCCGAATGAAATGCAAAATTTACTTTCATCTGAAGAGAGGACTGTGGACCACTGAGCAACCATCCAGTTCTTCGCCCAGGTAAGTCGCTTCTGATGTTGTCTCCGGTTCAGGAGTGGCTTTACACTAGGAATGCGACACTTGTAGCCCATTTCCTGGACACGTCTGTGCGTGGTGGCTCTTGATACACTGACTCCAGCCTCAGTCCACTCCTTGTGAAGCTCCCCCAAGTTCTTGAATCGGCTTTGCTTGACAATCCTTTCAAGGCTGCAGTCATCCCTGTTGCTTGTGCACATTTTCCTACCACACTTTTTCCTTCGAGTCAACTTTCCGTGAATATGCTTTGAGACAGCACTCTGCGAACAGCCAGCCCTTTCAGCAATGACATTCTGTGGCTACCCTCCTTGTGGAGGGTGTCAATGAGTGTCTTCTGGACAACAGTCAAGTCAGCAGTCTTCCCCATGATTGTGGTTGTGTGTACTGAACCAGACTGAGAGATTGAAGGCTCATGGAGTTAACTAGCTGATTAGAGCTCTTCTCAGGTTGACATTTCCTGTATTGTAAATTTTAAAAAAAAAATTATATTTAGAGATACTGGAATTTTGATTTCTATGAGCTGTAAACCATAATCATCAATATTGAAGCAAAAAAGGCTTGAAATGTTTCACTTTGTGTAATGAATCTAGAATATATGAAGGTGTCCCTTTCTGATTTGAATTACAGAAAAAAATGAACTTTTCCACGATATTCAAATTTTTTGAGATGCACCTGTATATGCCTAAGGGCAAGGAAAAAAATTGTACACCCTATTTGGGCACTTGACAAGGATTACAAAACACTGCTCCAGGAAATTATGATATCAGCCATATATCCATGTAGTATACATAAAGGATTATTTACCACCACAGTTAACCATTAGCGATTCAGTGTGCTGGTTGTGAATTTCTAATATCCAAAAACATATTTGAGTACTACACTGAAGATAAAATAATAATGAATATGTTATTCATAGAGAAGTTTGAATGCAGACTGCTGATGAATTGGGAGATTTCAGACTGTGTTTGCTGTCTCCAGGGGTGTTGGGTGCATCTTCATTGAGATGATCCAGGGAGTGGCAGCTTTCCCTGGGATGAAGGACATACAGGATCAGCTGGAGAGGATATTCCTGGTAAGTAATCTATGTGTGTATTCAAGATTTATTTACCTAGTACGGACTGAAAACCGACTCTCCACAAGGAAAGATGCAAATTCCACCTTAAGAGTAAGGTTTAATATTAGAGTTAGTGGTTTAGAGGTAGGGTGCCCTTATATATTTGTGGTGTAAGTTTCAGGACTCGTCATTGTATTTTTTTTTATCTAAACGGGGGATGAGCCTCTTTTTGTAATATAGGAGAAACACTCTCTTTTTTTATTTTCAAATCACTCTTGCGAAAACCTTCAACATATATTACACTGCTTAAAAATAGTTAAATAAATGAATTACTTGCAAAGTCTGAGTTTGAATCCTGATCACGGATTAGCCCAGGGGTCCCATCCAGATTTCGGGGGTTATTTATAGAATGTTGCTGCCTTACCTTTAGCACTCTAGTGACTCCTTGTGCAGGCATTCCTTCCAACTTGTAAGGATTCATACTGCTTGCTTGTCCAAGCTAGCATAATAATGAAAACCAAAACAAAAATCTGAAGAAAATATTGATGCTTACATATTACATGTTATTTATATTGCAATCATTTCGGGCACAGTTTGCAATATCTGCACCAAAAATATATATATTTTTTCCTTTAAAATTGTTCTCTGTCCTCCTTTTTAAATCAATTTGTTTTCAGACCTTTCAGTGCTGATCAGAACAACTTTTTCTTATGGCTCTATGGTGTTCCACTAGCCTTGCGAAAGCCGCCTGATCCCACTAGCCTTGCGAAAGCCGCCTGATCCTATCAGTCTGGTCAGGCTTTGTAGGCTTGTTTGGAGCCAGTTACCATTTTACCGGGCCAATCAGTGCACTAATAATGAATTATGGGTGTGGTCTAGGTGATGACGATTACTAACCCAAATTGGTTTTTCAGGAATGTTTCAACAATGTTAAACCAAATGCTATTAGTCTTTGTTAACTTTGTTTACATTTGCTGTTTTAGTTTTTTTTTTAGTATTATCTTGGTACTCGCTAAGGTGCCTTTGATGAGTATATGTTCGTGGCAAAGACAGCAATTCTTGTTTTCAGGCTTGTTAATCAGCTAAACCTACTGATCTGCTTGTTTGATTGTTGTTGCTCAGTGTACAGTACGGTTTCTTGTTGTTAATAATGGTGCTTTGGTACTGTGTCATGTACATTAATGGTTTGATTAGTTAGAGGTTGATCCAATCGCATTCAAGCTTTACTTATCTCAACACCTATTGGAAACCCCCATCCCAAATGGTTTGAATCTCAGCCTGACCAGAGTGATATCCGTGTAGCGTTTAAATGTAAGTTTGCCTGATCAGACGGCTGTGAGAGTCTCGTCCACAGCAGCAGAGTAATATTTGGGACATTGAATCGCAATAAAATCATAGAATCGAAATTGCAAGCCATAATACAGAATTGTGAGAGTTGTTAGAATCGCAATAGACAACACTATTGGCACTTAGCAACCTTAAAAATATTGTACGATGTGGTTCATGATAACAAAAGCCAGCCCCACAACCTTAACTTTTCCTGGCCCTCAGAAGTTTTGCTTGAATATAATGTATGCTTGCAATAAATGATTATTTGTTTCCCTACAGGATGAATTTGATCATTTGATTAATTAGGGGTGTTTCAAAATGGCAAGGTTAGAGGTTGCAAGAACACTGCGGCTATGAACAATGTGCACTGATCAGCCATGACATTATGACCACTGACAGGTGAAGTGAATAACACTGATAATCTCGTTATCATGGCACCTGACAGTGGGTGGGATATATTAGGCAGCAAGTGAACATTCTGTCCTCAAAGTTTATGTGTTAGAAGCAGGAAAAATTGGCAAACGTAAGGATCTGAGCGACTTTGACAAGGGCCAAATTGTGATGGCTAGACGATTGGGTCAGAGCATCTCCAAAACTGCAGCCCTTGTGGGGTGTTCCCGGTCTGCAGTGGTCAGTACCTATCAAAAGTAGAAGGAAAAGCGATGAACCGGTGACAGGATCATGGGTGGCCAAGTCTCATTGATGCAGGTGGGGAGCCTCTATCCAACAGATGAGCTACTGTAGCTCAAATTGTTGAAAAAGTTAATGCTGGTACTGATAGAAAGGTGTCAGAACACACAGTGCATTGCTGTTTGTTGCATATGGGGCTGCGTAGCCGCAGACCAGTTACGGGGCCCATGCTGATCCCTGTCCACTGCCGAAAGTGCCTACAACAGGCACCTGAGCATCAGAACTGGACCATGGAGCAATGGAAGAATGTGGCCTGGTATGATAAATCAAGTTTCCTTTTACATCACGTGGATGGCCGGGTGCGTGTGTGTCGCTTACCTGGAGAACACATGGCACCGGGATGCACTATGGGAAGAAGGCAAGCTGGTGGAGGCAGTGTGATGCTTTGGGCAATGTTCTGCTGGGAAATCTTAGGTCCTGCCATTCATGTGGATGTTACTTTGGCATGTACCGCCTACCTAAGTATTGTTGCAGACCATGTGCACCCTTTCATGGCAACGGTATTCCCTGATGGCATTGGCCTCTTTCAGCAGGATAATGTGCCCTGCCACAAAGCAAAAATCGTTCAGGAATGGTTTGAGGAGCACAACAATGAGTTCAAGGTGTTGACTCCAAATTCCCCAGATCTCAATCCAATCAAGCATCTGTATGATGTGCTGGACAAACATGTCCGATCCAAGGAGGCCCCAACTCGCAACTTACAGGACTTAAAGGATCTGTTGCTAATGTCTTGGTGCCAGATACCACAGCACACCTTCAGAGGTCTAGTTGAGTCCATGCCTCGACGGGTGAGGGCTGTTTTGGCGGCAAAAGCGGGACCTACACAATAATAGGCAGGTGGTCATAATGTTATGGCTGATCAATGTGTATTCATACACTATACACTATCTACACTATTGATAAATGAGGCATCTGGTTTTTCAGAGATGTTAATCCCGCATAATCCTGAATGCCCTGTGTGTTCTCCTGGAGTTGCATACACATAGCCTCTTTTCAACTTTGCCCAAAATATCCCAAACATTAGCGTTTGGTGCAGGCATTTTCAACAAATGTTTAACGACTTCTGAAGAATGTGTGCTCTCATTCAGCAACTTGTTCATCCTTCATCTGATTTTCACCCATGTATGCAGTGGAGATTCCTTTAGACCTGATCTTCGATAATTGAAATCAGAGGAGATAAAGACTCATCATTGTTGTCTCCCCTTTAATACATCACAGACTTTTGGCCACATTAACAAAACAAATATATTTATCCAGTCAAATATAACATAGTGGCAAAATAAATTTAGTAATTAAATGGTTTGCTTTCCATTTTCTAAATGTTTGCTTTACAACAAAATGTTTACATACAGGTTTCTGGCATTGGTTAAGTTACCATGGGTGTTTTCATCTTGCTTATGTTTTAGTTGCAAAACCTTTCATCAAATTGAATTGAAGGGACAGGGTCCTACATGAATTTATCCAATGGAAACTCTATTTTGCGACTAAAATGTTTTATTTAGCAGGATGAATACGTACATACACTCCAGCCCAGGGTTTTATTATAACATAGATTATTTTGTTTTTCTCTCCACAAGTAGGGTAGTCTAGTAATAGAACTGATGATACTTTTAAAATGCATAATGCCAATGTATTATCTAAAAAAGCATAATTTCTTTTGAATGGTAAGGACAAGAATCAAGCTGTTTCCACTGGCTTAAAGAGAGAGACTTATCAGAATAATCTGGCAATGCAATGGTTTAACGAGGTAACAAAATAAAAGAAAATGTTTCCTTAGGGCGAGACATCGGTAGACTGCACTAGTTTCAATTTCGTAGATCAGCTTGTTTTTCATAACCATGCAATAGGTAGCTAACTGGAAGTCTGGTATTGGTTAGCTATGGGGAAGAAAGATATTTGCTTGCATGTTTTGTGATTAGAGCTGGAGTGGAGCATGGTGGCCTGTCTGCTCACAGTCCCCCCAAAGCTCACAAGCCTTCAAAAATTTAGATTTAAAGAAGTCAAACAATCACTATGAAGTTAAAGAATAGATTGTTGTTACCAATATATTTGTTTTGGCTCATAATGGCTTCAATGACACCTATTTGTTCCTCATGTCAGTGGAAACAAACAGACACTAAAGGCATATAAAAGCCTAGAACCATGAGTAGATATTCACATTGTTTGCTTTCAAATCAAAACTTTTTGAGTACAGAGCAAAAGACAAATTTAAATGTTTAACTGTCCCAATAATTACGGAGGACACTATGTATTTCTGAACATGTCTCATCAATATTTCACAGCAGTCTGAGGCCTGATGAATCCTATAATCAGGTCCTGTGTCCTCCTCCATAATTGAAGTGGGGTGTTAATGGGGCCTGATGTGATTCATTCATATTCATTCATCCTCTGAAACAAGTTAATAATTAATGCAGACAATTACTGTGATGAGACTATGAGAGAGAGACTTTGGGACAGAGATAGAAATTTAGTTTGGCAGAGTCTGGAGTCAGATGTGGGTACAAGGAGTCAAGGGCAGTGTCTGTCTACTTGATTTTTTCTATCTTTGTATAATAGAATGAGTAAATTAGTAAAATCAGGTGAAGTAAAATACTTATAGAAAAAGTTCTTATAGTTTCCTAGGTTAAGGTAAGGGCTAGGAATAGCGTTGGTTTGGGGTCAGGATTAGGGTTAGTTTAGGATGCACTATATACATCCTTGTTTCATACTCCCAGTCATCCATAAACCTTTGAAGATTCTTGGCTCTTCCAGGCATTGAAACATTTTAACTATCACACCTCTCCGTTGTTACAACCCTAAACGAAAATTGTCAAATGCAAGTAATGTGTGTGAAATTATACAATTAAATAAAATTTGTATGAAATGATCAAATACAGCAAGTAAATACAAATCAAACACCTAAAAAGTTATAAAAATGTAGCAGTTTAACAGGATACAGTAACAAGAAAACATGTTACTTATATTAATAATATAGGAAATAGTACAGACATTAAAAACTATGTAATTAATCATAAGGTTCAAACTGTTAAGAGGTCTAACAACAATATAACAATACAGCGAGTCAATAAATAACAGAATTAAAACATAAATACAATTTTAAGTAATTACAGAATGCTAAATAACTACACAATACTTACAAAGAGCATACTTGCACTAGAGGATAGCCAGGGCCTGTATGATATTACACAAGATAAATGTCAAACAGATTATCATGAGACTTGCACATATTGCACATTATTCAAAACACTTCTGTCTAACATTGATTTTGACACACAAAGTCATTAATGTGTCGTAGGATATTATTGGGATTTTTGCCACATATACTAAAACATTTACACATGGAAAGATTGGCCCAGAAAAGTATGCAGCCATACCTTTTCCATAGACTTCTTACTTGGCAAGGAAACCAGTCATTTAGAAATTTTTGGTTAAATATATATTCTGTGGAACATCGTAAAACTCTGAATATTTCACATTTAAAAAACTTGTCTCTGGAAACTGCCTCTGCTTTATTTTCATTGTGAAGTCATACAGTATGCAAATACAAAACCTTTCTTGTGGCTTATATTTTTCCTACTCTTCTGCCATATTATTAAGATCTCTTAAGGCAGGCTATGAAAACAATTAGCAAATCATATTCTTCATATTTTATTATAGCCAGTGGTTATATTGTGATTTGGGAGGTTAGGGGCTAACCTTTATAGTAAAGTATGCATGCATGGAATAGAATTGATTTCTTTGTAGGATATTCAGATGTGATAAACATTTTAAATACATGGGAAAATTACTTTTATGAATAAATGTATGCAACGTTAAGCTACATGAGACATTAGACAATTAATTCACACAAATTACCGAAATTACACAGTGATTGTGCCTGTACACAATCACCCAAATTCAGATACTTTGTTCAGTTACTGGCAAACTATCTTATGCGTGTGATTAGTTTTAAGAAAAAAAATGATTAATGAAACTGCGCTGCTATGGAAATGTAACCTGTGTGTACTGTGTTGCGTTTTGTCTAGTGCATGCTTTGACCTTTTTCAACTTAATCCTACAGTAAACAACAAGAGGTTGTCAAAACACAGAGGAAGATTACAGTATGTAGCTATTTTCAGAGGAGTTTTGATGGTAGACACAAGATAAAACCCTGAGCAATATTGAAACAAAGCGTGTACAAGGAAAATGGTAGCTCTCGCTGCATGTGTTTCTTAACACCATTTCAGCTGCGCTACGGTTTGCTTGCAAAAGAAGCAGACATCTCAATATAAATTTTTCATCTAAAGACCAGGAAGCCCAGGCATATAAAGTAGCATATTGTGACAAAACTTTGGTGAGTGATGTGTCTCGCTGTTGAGAGTCTGCATTTTTGAAATTACATTGACCTTACTGAACCAAGCTGTTGTGTAGTCAAGTGCTCAGTGGAGCTTCGTATACACTACTGTTCTAAAGTTTGGGGTCACTTAGAAATGACCTTGTTTTTGAAAGAAAACAATGTCCATTAAAATAACATCTAACTGATCCGAAATACAGTGTAGATATTGTTAATGTTGTAAATGACGATTGTAGCTGGAAATGGCTGATTTTCAATGGAATATCTATATTGGCATACTGTAATTCATGAAGACTTTTAAACATACCCTGTTAAACTGATTGAGAGCAGGGGTTTGACTATTACTAAACAGAAAAAGTGGGGGACAACATGTTTACAGCAGGGCTTCTGTGAGGAACATTCATAACATGAAGTCGGTTAGGACATCTATTTTGTGCATGTCATAAGTAGTTTTTCCAACAATTGTTTACAGACAGATTATTTTACTTATAATTCACTATATTACAATTCCAGTGGGTCAGACGTTTACATGCACTAAGTGGACTGTGCCATTAAACAGCTTGGAAAATTCCAGAAAATGATTTCATGGCTTTAGAAGCTTCTGATAGGCTACTTGACATAATTTGAGTCAATTGGCGGTGTACCTGTGGATGTGTTTCAAGGCCTACCTTCAAACTCAGTGCCTCTTTGCTTGACATCATGGGAAAATCAAAAGAAATCAGCCAAAAAATTGTAGACCTCCACAAGGTCTGGTTCATCCTTGGGAGCAATTTCCAAATGCCTGAAGGTAGCGCGTTCATCTGTACAAAAAATAGTATGCAAGTATAAACACCATGGGACCACGCAGCCGTCATACCGCACAGGAAGGAGATGTGTTCCGCCTCTTAGAGATGAACGTGCTTTGGTGTGGAAAGTGCAAATCATTCCCAGAACAACAGCAAAGGACCTTGTGAAGATGCTGGCGGAAACAGGTACAAAATATAAAATATATATAATAGTAAACGAGTCCTATATTGACATAACCTGAAAGGCCACTCAGCAAGGAAGAAGCCACTGCTCCCAACTGCCCTAAAAAAGCCAGACTACGGTTTGCAACTGCACATGGGGACAAAGATCGTACTTTTTGGAGAAATGTCCTCTGGTCTGATGGAACAAATATTGAACTGTTTAGCCATAATGACCATTGTTATGTTTGGAGGAAAAAGGTGGAGGCTTGCAAGCCGAAGAACAAACCTGACTCAGTTACAACCGTTCTGTCAGGAGAAATGGGCCAAAATTCACCCAACATATTGTGAGAAGCTTGTGGAAGGCTACCCAAAACGTTTGACCAAAATTAAACAAGTTAAAGGCAATGGTAACAAATACTAATTCAGTGTATGTAAACTTTTGACCCACTGGGAATGTGATGAAAGACATAAAAGCTGACATAAATCATTCTCTCTACTATTATTCTGACATTTCACCTTCTTAAAATAAAGTCATGATCCTAACTGACCTAAGACAGAGAATTTTTACTAGGATTAAATGTCAGGAATTGTGAACAACTGAGTTTAAATGTATTTGACTAAGGTGTATGTAAACCTCCGACTTCAACTGTAACTGTTTTCAAATGTTAATTTAAAATGAAATTTTGCCCTGTTGAAAATCAACCTGACAATTGCCTCAAAACCAGGGGCATCACCAGACATTTACTTTCGCGGCTCTAGTACCAGATGTTTTTTGGTTAGCCCCAAATGTTTGGCATATTAGCTTTTGCTGTGGATCTTGGCCGGCTCAAATTGAGCTACCACTGTTGGTAAATCGAAACTGGCCGACTCCTTCAAGCAGCTTATGATGCGCATGACCTTGTCATGATTTCCTCCCAGACATCCCAAAAATGTATTTGGTTTTGGAGAGAGAACACTCCGCAGGCACAATATACATAAGGATAATAAAGACTGTTTTTCCCTGTTAGGGTACACTTTACATAAGTCCCTTATAAGGACTTGGCGAGCAGTTTGGAAATTTTGGAAACTTAGCTAACAATTCGATTTTTAAAGGGTCAGAGCCAAGGGAGAAATCTAGAGAGGAGCTGGACTGGGAGGGATGATCAGACTTCAGGCTGTGCCGGGTGAAAATCATAGGGGTTTATGAGGGCCACATAAATGTATTTGCATGTTCAGATGACCAGCAGGTCAATTAATGCAGATGGGCTGTGTCTTGAGTTCAGTTAGAATCCAGCAGTTGCAAACTAGGTGGAGAAGGACATGGATGACCAGGTTGGCTGTGGGCAGTGACAGCAGGAATCATTAGGCAGCAACTAGATCTGCTACACAACCAGGTGGACTTTGGATAGGAAAAGCCAGGATTCGCCTGTTTGGTTAGTCCTGGCATGGTCCGAAGGCTCTTGTCCTCCTAAGGTTCAACAGGACACCAGAAACCTTTGAGTGAGCATTCCTTGGATCAAACGCACTGACTCTTCTCAAACACATAAATTAATGCAACGTAAACAATTGGGACAGAGACAGGGGGGTCTGCCATTACAAATTTAAACCCACTTTTTCAAATGAGATGTTTCTGATAGGGACTAAGTATGGCTGTCCAATGTGAGTTTCCTTAAAAATTATTGGAACTCTGGGTATTGGACCTATTCTTCCCATATAGAAAATACCCTGATAAACATTGTATTTACAGTAACTGAATAATTTATTAATGAAAAATCAGAGAAACACAGCATCACTCATTTACTTTATGTACCCAACTGATAATTTAGCCTTAATGCAAGAGAATCAATGATTTCTTTATCACATCCAGTATTAACCAAACGGTTCTGAGTGCAATGGAGCTGGAGAGGGTTAAGTGTGTCCAGTCTTTTGTCTGGTTCTGCATACTCCATAAAGGACAATGCACAGTTTATAATACAGATATACCAGGCTGATAGAAATAAATACAAAATAAACAGCTAAATAAAGTATTGTTTTTCATTTCTATGACTTTAATTTGTGATGTGTTAATTCAATTTTAGTTTTCAATAACTTTTTGTGGAAAAAGTTGAATGAAGCCAATCGGAATCATCGGAATCATCATCACTGATATACACATTTTTTAAATTTAATAATTTAATTTCAGTTTTAATGATGATCATCAAAATCAAAAAGAGAGATAAACAAGGAGAGGAATAAGTGAATGCTTCAAGACCCATATAGGTTCATGTAGCCCTGTTATTAAATGTACATTTCCCGGTCCATTTTAAACAGTGTAAACAAGGCAGAATGCATTATCAGAAATCATGGATAATGTGGTCTTATTATAACTATAAAGTATATATATATATATATATATAGTTTTTTAGAACATGACAAAAAATAAATAATATATTTTTCCTACGGTTTACTTGTGTTGGTAGTTGTTTGAGTGTGTTGGAGTTTGAGCTGACAGAGTCAAACAACACAGGCAAAAGATGCAGTAGCATCTGTCAGATTTTCAAAGATATGCAGGCTATGGATGTTTTACAACTCCCAAATCCACAACAGTTGTTGATTTTAAGGTTGGTTTCACCTCTTCACTTATACAAAGCCAGGTTTTCCATCTCTCCTCATTTCACTCACTGTAGTCTGCCATTGTAGGAGAACAGCAACATGGTCATAAGCGAGGTATGATTGTGATTCTACTTATAGATAATGCAAATCTTAAAAAAATATTACAATATTATACATACAGAGTTTTAAACATTATTTTGTTAATCGCAAAAGTTCCAGACTGCATCTTTAAATTGGGCGGGTTATGTACCCATCGTGCCACACCAAACTGTAGGCCTATAGTGAACTAGTCTGTACTGTAAAAAGAGGCGTTGAATCTACTTTAGATTTATAAATAACACCAAGTTTACAGGTATATAGAAATAGCCCTAAAACAAGTTGGTTTTACTGATTATACATACAGTACACTCCAGGTTTTTGCCCTGTTGGTAAAAGCAGCAAAAAGTCAACAAAAAATGATTGTGGATTATCCTGAAAATAAGAAAATATATATTTCAAAATATGAAATCTAACCTTTAATTGAGGAATATATTTTCAAAAGAAAACAAGTGTAATAGAGAGATATATAACATTTACAATAACATTTATTCAACCCCCAGATGAATTTGATCTCATATTACTAAATTGGACAAATGGTATATTGAAATATTTTATTTTTAAATACTGACACTCAAAATCAATTATTGTCTGGTGACATTGGTGTTATGTTGGAAAATGTTTTTAAGACGAAAATAACTCTAATATGTTGCTTGCATAGGTATTCAACTGCTGTGCTGTGGAAGCTCCCAGTTTACACATAGGAAAGAAATTGTCCTAACTCTGGACAAAATTACTTAACCACTGGCCTCCACCTGTGAAGCATTTAAGTTCCTGTATTTTCTGGATAAAAACTCCATTGTTTTAGGTATTTTAGGATTATTCCTACAGTGATGTATGGTGGTGACAGCATAATGGTGATGGGAATGCCTCTCATCAGCATTGTCTGGGCATGTTGTTAAAATTGAAGGAAGAATTGATAGCGCAAAATACAGAGATAATACTAATGCCAGAGAACATGCTTCAGTCTGCTACAAAAGATTGGAAGGAAGTTCTGTTTTCAGCAGTACAGTGACTATTACACCTTACAATAATTGATTTTGCATATTAGTGTATTTAAATGAAATATCAAACAGAGTGAATTTTCAATGTACCATATGTAACTGTATTTTTTTTTCAAAATGCAAAATAAATGTACACATACTGTGCCTGTTTAACCATGTTATCTAAACTGGTCATGCACATCAGTGAGTGTCTGCTTTGCCAGGCACCTTAATATTTTCAAAGCAACACATTGTGTTAAATTCTTTCTGAACGTTTTGGTAAAGGTTAATCAATAAATCAGGTAAACAAATGCATTCATTCTTTAGGTTTAATTTTGGTTGTTTTTTTTTGTAAATATCAATTCACTCCAGAATATAGTTTTTATAACGTGCACACCTATCTATAATCATTAATGGAATTTTAGTGGAAAAGCCAATGAGACTAGGCAATTTTCAAGCCAGACCATCACAGCTGGTGTATTTGTGTGTTTTTTGTGTGTGCTAAAAACACATGATACTGTATCAGAGAGAAAAAAGCTGATCTCCAGCAGTGTCATTATAATGATCCATGACTGAAATAAAGCTATCCCCACCATTTTCTAGTTTAATTCCTGTTCCTGTGGAGCTTCATGGGTGTTTGTTTGTGTTTGTGTAAGGGGAGTGCAAACAAACCAAAGGCATACATTTATTCAAAGCTGTTGCATTATATGAATGTTATTGTTCTTTTCTAATTTTTCAAAGCCCTAGCTATCTTGAGCAGGGAGCTGTTATGTGTTTATGCACATGTGTAGGTTTTAAGCTGGGTCCCATGCGTAAATGTGACTCTAAATTGCTTACTAGCTGACTAGTTGCATAGTTTTCCTGTTAGTTACAGCAGGTAGGATCCCCATCCAACCTGTCAGTTTGAATTAGAGATGGGTGGTATGAGCCAGGGCTCAAGATTACCTGTGTGGTGTGAGCCTGAATATCACCCTGCTCAAGATTACATCAAAAGAATGGTATCATTATAGTTCTGCTGACAGAAACTGAACAAGTAAAGCTGAGGTATGTCGGTGTTTCAGTCTGTCTGTATGATTTCATGTTTTATTAAACTGGAAAAGACCTGCCTCTTCACCGGTCTCAACTACAAAAAAGGCTGTTGGGGGTTTAGGGATGCACAGATACCACTTTTTAAATGTCGTTAAGAATTCTGAGTACTGTATTTTTACAATTTGCTGATACCGAGTACTGATCCAATACTGCAGTGTTTCTTAATCCTGGTCCTGGGGACCCAAAGGGGTGCACGTTTTTGTTTTTGCCCTAGGACTCACACACTTGATGATAGGTTGATTACATCAATCAAGTGTGTACATGGTAGGGCAAAATTTGAATCAGGTGTGTGTGCTCTGGGCAAAAACAAAAATGTGCACCCCTTTGGGTCCCCAGGACCAGGATTAAGAAACACTGCAATACTGCATTTACATTTGCTATGATTGACATAATTCTAGGACATGGCTGATTAGCATTTTATACAACTTCCTATTAACAGCCGTCTCAGTATTAACTTACTTGGAACTTACACCATTTTAACAACATCAAATCTTATTAAAATATGTTCAAATACACTCCATTGACACTCCAGGTTAAAGGCATTTGTAGAAATTGTACAGTATAGCAATGTACAACAGGAAAGTGAACTGAAAGTGAAAACTGCTGACATTTTATTATGGGTATTTGGCTAAAATCATAAAATTCCATGTGAAATAGCATGTTTCGCTTGTTGTCGTCCAATCACAATGTGATCAATGTGGCACTATATTAATTTTAGGCACTTTAGGGGGTAGGCTATCTAGCTAAACCACTGAAGATGGAACTAAATGGAAAGGGAATCTTAATGGATTTGGAGATTACAAATCGCAAAGCTAAGTTTTGTATTCACAGTTAGCTTGGTGTGAACTAGCTGGTGTTAGGGAACATAGTGTTAGCAAGCTGTCGTCAACTAGTTTGCTTAAGCTTTTTTACTGTCCCCCATTGCAACACCTGCTTACCCTTTGCAACTACAAGTTTTTCATTACGTGTTAAGTAATTCTAGGCATTATTGTTGTTGTTTCTGAGTTATAGCAAGCATGTTTCCGGTTTGGCCGCCTGGGTCAGACCAAAGGGTGCGACATCAATAGATAACACCTCATTAATGTGTATCTCGTTGTAACAAGATACTTTCATCATTTTTTTCATTTTTTTGGGTGCTAAAGTAATTTCTATATTTCTATACCTTTTTTCATTACGTAAATAATCAAAAAGCTATGATAGAATAGGCCTGGACTAGAATTTTGAGAGTTGAAGGTTTTTAGTTGTTGGCCTTCAGCAAACAGAACAACGGTCAAGATGGAAGAGCAGTGGGAGGATGGATGTGGTCAGTGAAGGAGATTGGAAGGTCCTCCAGAAGCAGGCAGGCAGCACAGTTCATTCTGTTGAAGGTTTCTCATCAAGGCCTTGCCAACCCTACCAAATGTGACTGGTGATGTTGGAGTTTATTTTTTTTTTTTAGCTGTTCACTCACACCAGGATAATGAAGGCCGGCTACTTTAAGCAATAAAACTGCAAACCTGAGAAATTAAATTGCAAAAGAAAATAATTAGTTTTTACCACTTAAATCAGGTAAGGTACAAGGCCCCCTCAGGGTGCTCCCTCTTGGTTGGAAACCCCTGACCTAGAGTTGTAAATACATTTTTTTGCAATTCCACTTGTAGATGCTAAAGGGTATAACCATTTCTACCGACCCTATTCTATTCCGTAACATTGTTGCAATGTTTGAGCAGGAACATCTAGGATTATGTCGTCTTAACATCCACTGTAATTTGAAAACAAGTCATTGGAGAGATGGGACTGTGAGACCAGGCTACAGTATGAACTGGTGTGTTTAGCCTCTGCTATCTGGTCATGACAAGAGACTGTAGGTCCATCTGTTCTCTTTTGCTCGCTGATGTGAAGACTAAAGTGCATTTGTGATTTAATGGGAGTTCAATCAGATGACAGATCAGCTTTCAAATTGCTTTTGTTCCTTGAATGAGGTTATTTAAAAAGATACAGCCTATGACTCTAGGTAGATACATCGCTTCTATGAAGTGTGTGTGAGTTTGCGTATATGAGATCTTGAGATCTTGTTCTCGATTACAGTTGAAAGGGTAGAGAAAACTTGCTATCTTGCAGTTGAGTGAGTTTGGCCTCAGGTGCTGTATTGCCTCAGGGGGTAAGGAGAATGTCATTCTGACCTTGTGACAGAAACGCTGGCTGTCACACAGATTCAGCTGTATTACCAATCCCATTACCACCGTAGATGGAAGCCTGTCGGGGTCAAGACGTTGAAGGACTACCCACTGATGCTTCCCAAATAGCACACTTTCCCCCCCTGTGAGTTATGTTTTGACATTGTGAACTATATAAGGAAGTGTAAGGTGAAAGACCGAGTCTAGGATCCATAGAGCATAAAGAAAATATTTTTAACATCAGGGAGACCATTCAAATGATATGTTGTTTTATAACAGTCAGTGAAATCACACTCAGATTACTGGCACATTTCTAGTGATAGCAATTTTCCCATTCTGCCCAGAGTCTCTTTTTGTCTCTGTTTCTCTCTCCCTCTTTCCCTATGTTTTATGGACCATTAGAGGGCTAGTGGTATTCACTATTTGCTCACACACTGGAAATTGTCTCTAATGGTGCACAAGAGTGTCAAACTAGATGTATTGTGCATGGATCGCTGGATTGTATCTCTCTGGGTTTGGCAACAGAGCCAGTAGTAGTAGGAATTTATACAGAACTTTAATCCCTTTTATTTAAGTCCCTTTTCTTAATACAGTTGTCTAAAACTTAAGAAGAAACCTAGAGAGGAACCAGAATCTGAGGGGTGACCAGTCCTCTTTCGGCAGTGCCGGGGGAAGATTATAAGAGTACATGACCTTTTGGGCCACGTCAACATTTGTGCATGCTCAGAAGGCGAGCAGGTCAATAAAAGCATATTTCATCATATAACTTCAGAACCAGGTAGTGAAGGACAGGGACGACCAGGTGGGGTGTGCCAGTGGCAGCAGGAATCATCAGCAGCAAGTTGATCCTCAACACAACCAGGAGGACTTTGTTTGTGGGTCAGCTACGAGTCATTTGGGCCTGGTAGTACTGAGGCGTGGTCCAAGGGTTCATGTCCTCCTAAGGTTGAACAAGGAAAGTTAGAGAGAGCATTCTTTGGATTCAAAAGGATACCTCATTTTCAAAAGGATACCTCAAGGATACCTCGTGCGCCACATTTTCTATCTAGTTTCCTTGAAGGTTTGCAAGTGTGAAGACAATTGTGTCGCAACTGAATCAAGTTTCTGTGCAGTGTGCACGCATATTGCTTGATATACCCTTGATTGACATGCACAATCCTGTGTAATACATGTCGAACATGAAAATTCAGATGCTATAGAAATTATTATGTAAAGATATTGGAGATATTGGAGAGAGGACATCCCAGCGGAGATGACAGCCCGCCAGACAAAGATAGCAAGGTTGTCTTGTAAATTCAGTGTTTTGCTGTTCACTTTCAAACCCTTTGGGTCAGACTACACTTAATCATAGACCTTGCTGAAGAGATGAGTATTTAGTAGACACTTAAAGGTAGAGACTGTGTCTTCGTCTCTCACCTTAATCAGCAGATCATTCCGCAGTAGTGGAGCTCTATAGGAGAAGGTCTGCCTCCAGCTGTTTGTTTAGAAGTACAGTAAGCAGGCCTACATCTTGTGGCCTTAGTGTATGTATAGGTATGTATGGCATGCCAAGAGAGGTTAGTAGGAGAAAGACCATGTAATGCTCTTGAAATATATTTTATATGTTCATAAAATGAGAGATTTGGGTCTAGGCTAACACCAAGTTGTTCCACGGGTTGCCATTGTTCTCTTGTGATGTGTTGCTGTGGTGATGATAAAGATGCTGTGGCCGGTGTGTGCGTGCATGCGTGCGTGTGTGCGTGCGTACGTGTGTGCGTGTGTGTGCTTGATTTCAGGTGTGGGACACAACAGTGCACTGCTGCCCTCAGCAGGAGGTGTATGTCAATACATAAGAACAATCAACATTTGTCTTTGTACCATGTCTACTACTACTGTAACAACATACTATGTGCAAATCCTACACTAGTAATCTACACTACTGTACCCTACACACCACACCATTAGTGTTGTTACAATACCAGAATTGTTACTTTAGTACCAGGTTGAGTAGGAAAATATGCATGCAAATAGTAGCTTTTAAATTTTCTTTGGATACTTACATTTAACTAGCAACCACAATTAAAGGGAAAGCATGAGAAGATGTTCAGCTGTATTTCTAGATGCACCAGGCACAGTCATACTTAAACTGTTTAGCATGCAAAGTGCATAGGATGTGTTGTGAAAATGGGAAAATGAGCAAAATAGGACAGTTAAGCTTAATGTAATGAAATGGATATCTTTGCATGCAAACAACAATAATACAAAATGTATATCTGGGTTTGTGAGGACGTTTTTGACCGTAAACAATGGCTTCAATGGATATAATGTTGGCATTTTGGACATGACCTCATGTGCAATGATACTAGTCCTCAAAGGCATAATGGTAAGGAAAATGATGTTTTGAGGTAAATAATGTTAAAACTAAGAGAGTATTCATTGTCTGATTATAATATTTGCACTGGGATGTAATTGGAAATGAAATGGAATGTAAATGTTTTTCATACTTATTTTTAGGGGTGCAACAGTACACCTAACCCATGGTATGTTGTGTATTGCGGTTTGATGATGATGGTTTGGTACTTCTTCAATACAGCCCAAACATTTGTACCGTGGCTCGAGCACCTTAGGTGCTGATGCCGTAGATAATAAAACACCAGATTGGCTGTCATGAGGGGTGAAATCACCTCATGATTACCTCTAACTAGAATGCTAAAGGTCTGAAGGCTGTTATTTCGTCAAAGAACACTCAAATGGAGTGTTCTTTGACGAAAGCAAAGTGTGAAGGACACAATTATTATTTCAATTAAAAATCATTATTTCTAACCTTGTCAATTACTATTTTTCCTATTCATGTTGCTATATTTCCTATTCATACTCATTTCATGTATATTTTCAAGGATATTTCTATGTGACCCTAAACTTTTGAACGTTAGTGCATATTATATAGATATACATCTGTGTTAAAATATTAATATTTTCTTAATGGGCAGCATTTCTTCGCCTTATTTTTCCCGCTTTCTCTCCTCCCTTCTTTTGCCAGGTCCTAGGAACCCCATGTGAGGATACCTGGCCAGGGGTTCACTCCCTGCCCCACTTCAAACCAGGTGACACAAACCAAACACGCGCACGCACACACAGTACACAAACACAAGCGCAGTGAATGTGGCATGTCTAGCTGTATCTCATGACCAATTCCAGAGTAACTGGGGTGACGCATACAAAAACACACACACACACACACACACAGACCTAGTCTAATATCCTGTGGCTATGGCTGTAGTAAGCTTAAACATCTTTTGACTGAATCAGAGGAAAGAGACATTTTATTTTCTCCTTTCGGCTTTAAATTAATGTCAAAGTTTCAGAATGATCTATTCTAAGCAGCAGATTCTTCTCAATATTACCATCCGTCAACCACTCATTGACCATTATCATGGTAACAGGTTGGGCTGTGGATAGGCTTTTTGAAGACAGCTGTCCACTGCAAGTGTAGGTCTATCTCCCCAACACCAGAGAGCACTGTTGTCTCACTTTTTGCCCTGTATCTATCCTACTGTGAGTTTCTCAATATAACCGTTTTGATTGACTTTCTGAACTGTATGCAGTCTGCTGACAGGAAATCAAACAGAGATTATACACACACCCTGTTTATGATTCTTAGAGTTACCTGCATAATTCACAGCCCTGTTTACGGCACTGGTATTTTCACTTTGGTGTTTGCGACACAAAAGGTAGCATGACCTACTTGAGGACCATGGAACTGAAGGAACTAGAGAATAGTCTTTGCAAATGATAAGACATTTGAGAAAGACAAGAGTGATACGGATATAAAATCAACTCTCGCTCATATATGCCTCATTGCTGACTCTGAAACATTGGCTTGTCTTGCCATCTCTTCATCGTCCCGCTACCAAAGCCTGTAGCTATTCGCTCTGACTAGAACTGGAACAGTGGCTACTCTGTCTTTCCCCAACCCTGGGTTGGCTGTCTCTGTCTCTGGCTGTCTCTTTCCCTCTTGCTCCTAGTCTTTTCCACAAGTTTGGCACTTACTGCTTATTTTTTAATTAACATTAATTATTTTCTCTTTATCCCCCCATTACAGACAGGTTTACAGTGTACAGTTCTAAGAAGCTCAGACAAGCATGGAATAAGTAAGTGTACCATTTGTTTTTGTAAAATGTTGTGCAGCTGTTTGCGTGTGCATGGGTCCTTGCTATACTATATTTGTGAGGACCAAAAATCCATTTGAATGTCTGGGGATGTTTCACCAATCCTATAAGAAAATAACAATATTTTTTTCTCATGAATTAAGTTTAAGGTAAACATTACAATTTGGGTTTGGGTTTATGTTACGAATCAAGGTTATGTTTTGGGTTAAGGTAAGGGGTTTGGGGTTAGGCCAAAGGAAAATAGGATGTGGTCAGAATACCACGCTTCCCAAGGTTAGTGTCATCAGCACAGCCAGCCCTGGCACAGATGGCAAAAAAGGGCACAGTGGCCATTGCCAATTGGAGGCACACCGGATGTGCCCGTAGGACTCATCGTACGCCTGGGGGGACAGACAGACACCTTTGGCTTGATGGGTAGGCCAAAGATACACAGAATGTCTCACAGTGTTCTACAGTGGCTCAGTACTGAATCCTCCTTTAGCTCTTGACCTCTACATTAATAACCCTTTGCCCAGTTTTTAAGTTACCATTAAACCTTTTCTCTTTATAATTTTTATATTGTATACATTATGAAATAAAATGAGTTTGTGTATGTGTACATCTACTAGTGCATTGTTGTTTGTTGTTTGACGGCAAGACAGATAGACAATCTGACATAAGATGACTGCAGCTCCGTTGTGATCCCCCTTCAGAATGGGCATGCCAGCACTCTAGTTCAGTGTCTGTCTGACTGCTCCAAGCCCACCCCCACCTCCCAGCAGACCACTGATGGTCCATCAGAAAATACATATGTGAAGAAAGAAACTGAGAGGAATGTTAACAATCACTGCTTCTATCCCCTCCTATTATCGTATGCTTAGGCCTGATGAAACTGATATGAACACATACTGTTAATCCCTCTCTCTTCTCTTCTCAATACAATCTCCTCCTCCCTTACCCACCTCTCTACAGCTCTAGCATGAATGGTTGTAGTAGTTTTCTCCTTCTGTAGTACACTGCCATTGCATGCAAATAACATGTTAGGGGCAGAGCACATGGTGTTCTGGCGTGCCTTGGTTAAACGGTTTCGGAAGTGCCTGTGTGCTTTTGCAATGGTAATGCTCCCCATGTGTTTACATTTAATGCATGTACAGTGCAGAGAGTTTATCTCATAAATTAATGTGCTAGCACTTTATTATTAGCCAACATTCTTTGAAAGTAGCTTGGCTGATGGTGGATTTACTTGTCTGTGTGTTCACCTGTTCTGCTCTCACGTATCTCTTGTGCAATAAACCCCCCCCACAATTACTCACACATGCTGAAAGGAAAGAAACACTCCTGGACAGATGTTGTGACTTGTAGGAATGTACGTTTTGAGACAGCCACGAGGACTTGTTCCAAAATAACTGATGGTTGCTTGACATGGGTGCTGTTGCCTCGCATTCTTTTTATCCATGGCGTAGTTGTGGGTGAAGGACAACAAAAGGAGCAGGTGTTACTGCATGTAGTCATTGACAAACATACTGTCCCATGCCCTGGCTGCGGTTTCTTTGTGGAAAAACATTGTCTTTTCTGATGGACAAGACAATGATGATGGAATGCCCCTGTGAATTCAAAAAGCAGACATAAACCTGGGAGGATGTTTGTTGGATCAGAGGAGATATCGATCACAAATGTATGCTGGTTTACTCATAGTGTACTGACCTAGGGGATCTTCATGATCAGGCCAGCTGAAAACATTAGCAGACAGGAATGCACATCTAAAGAATGTCAACAACATCTGTCCTTGTATATTCAGGTGCTTTTAACCCCAGTGATATTTGTTTCTTTCTGGGATTTTTGGATATGTTACACATACAGCCAGGCCTGCCGATAAGGGGGGACAAATGGGTCTGTTGTCCCGGGCCCAGGGTAGGGGGGGTCCCAGAACTGACATTGGGTTGACATTAAAGGGCCCATCTAAGATTATCTCGTCCCGGGCCCAGGCAAGACTGTCAGCTGGCCTGCATACAGCTTCACCAAGGTAGCAATTAGTTATGAGATGTGGCACCTCAGTGTAGTTAAACCTGCTTTGCAAAAGCTGTGAGATTGTCGGCTAGGAAACACTGGATTTAGGTGAACACCTGTCTATACGTTCCGCTTATCATATGGAATGGATTGACCTTTGTTAACCACTGTGCCTCTGTACCTCGACTCAGTTGTTGCTTGCTCTTTGTGGTTGTAGGCTGTGTATGTAAAAGTACATGTAAAAGTACTTTGTGACAACTGCTGATGTAAAAAGGAGTTTTATAAAATACATTTGATTGATTAACTCTCGGAATTTAAAGACATTATGCCAGTCTTTCATTTTGTTCTCTTAGATTACTAAAAGACAAAATTACTACCTTTCAAAAGTCTGGGGTCACTTAGAAATGTCCTTGTTTTTCGAAAGAAAAGCACATTTTTCATCCATTAAAATAACAACAAATTGATTGGAAATACAGGGTAGACATTGTTAATGTTGTAAATTACTATTGTAGCTGGAAACAGATTATATTAATATAATTTTAATGGAATATTTACATAAGCGTATGTAGATATTATCAGCAACCATCAGTCCTATGTTCGAATGGCACATTGTGTTTGCTAATTCAAGTTTATCATTTTAAATGGCTAACTGATAATTACAAAACCCCTTTGGAATTGTTAGCATAGCTGAAAACTGTTATACTGATTAAAGAGCAATAAAAGTGTCCATCTTCAGAATAGTTGCGTATCTGACGCATCTGCAATTGTGGGTTCGATTACAGGCTCAAAATGGCCAAAAACAAAGAACTTTCTGCTGAAACTCGTCAGTCTATTTGTGTTCTGAGAAATTAAGGCTATTCCATGTGAGAAATTGCCAAGAAACTGAAGATCAAGAAAGAATATCAGAATAGATATCAGAATAGAAAGAGTGGGAAGCTCTTCTCAGGTCGACATTTCTGTATTATAATTTTTTAATTCTAATATTTTGAGATACTGGATTTTTGATTTCCATGAGCTGTAAGCCGTAATCATCAAGATTGAGACAAAAAGGCTTGAAATGTTTCACTTTATGTGTAATGAATCTAGAATATATGAAGGTGTCACTTTTTTATTTGAATTACAAAACTTTTTTTGAGATGCACCTGTACACGTATATACAGTACCAGCCAAATGTTTAGACACACCTACACTTTCAAGGGTATTTCGTTATAGTTACTATTTTCCACATTGTATAATAAGTAGTGAAAACATATGCAGTCTTGTAGTAACAGAAAATATGTTCAACAAATCAAAATACAACAAATCAAAATACATTTAATATTGTAGATTCTTCAAAGTAGCCACCCTTTGCAAAGAGTGTGTGCATGCAAAGCTGTCATTAAGGCAAATGGTGGTAAGAATCAACAATATGAAATGTATTTTTACGGTTGCTACATTATTCCACATATTTTATTTCATAGAATTGATGTCTTCACTATTATTCTCCAATATATATTAAATCATATAAAGAGCATTTTCTACATTGATGGAGAGCACTGTATATAGCCTAGACCACATGTACTCTTCTTTCTAGAGGAATCTTTTTCAGAAGAGGTCCAAAATATGGTTCAACTGTGGGAGTAGGCTTCAGAGTTCATAGCATTCGGTCTGTCTATTATGAGAACTCTGAGGACTCTCTGTCTCACCCTCTTTCTCTCTCTGACTCTCTTTTACCCACTCACACACACACACACACACACAGCTCAGTAGCTCCGGTGAAGGGAGGGTAGAATAACATCATGATTATTTAATGGACTGCAGGCCTAATTATTGGCTGCACTTGGGTTGTTTTTCCTCTCAGCATTGGATGGTAGGGGGGTTCAGGAGTTTAGAGCCTCCCTGTACACACACAACAAGCATGGGGCAGGTTGATGAAAGGCTATTTTTTACATTTCATAAAAGTACAGACTTCAAAATGTTATATCATACACTGCAACTGGAGGAGCAATTGAAAAGTCATGATGCTTTAGAAGTTCTATAACCAACATCTGTGAAACTGTCTATCAAGTTTTTCATGATTATTACTTCCAAGACAGGTCTTCTTTGTTCACACCCATCCAGAATCGATTACAGCCTATTTAGCCCCACACATCCCTTTAAGGATACTCGAAGGAACAGTATCAATGGCAGTTGACACAAAATGAGGGATAAATATCAACAATATTTGCCTCCCAAACAGCTCTTCGTAAGGCTTAAAATGACCCCAAAACAACTAAAAAAGTCTCCAATGTAAAGGCAAAAATGTAGGTTAAAAGTATTGTTCAAGAGTGAAATACACATTTAAATAGGTTACATCTTACCTGTCTTAGTTATTAGCCTGCTTTTTTATTTTTTATAGATGATACCCTAATGGAAAAATGCATGTGGATTTTCCATTAGGGTATCAAAGACGCACCCTCCCCACTATTTATTGATTCTGCAATGCGGATGTACAATCTTTATTGAATACGTTTTCTCCTTATCTGCACATAATTGTTGTTTGAGCTTAATGGATGTTAAGGACATTAAAGGACCAAAATGATCGGCTAATTTAACCAATGCGAACGACCCATCAGCATGTTTATCCTGCTTATATCTCAGTATACGAACAACAACATGAGCAAACATTTCCTAGTAGAAATTACGTTTTTGTTTATATGTTTTATTAATGTATGCTTTAGTAATGATTTGTTTGCTACAGATGTGGCCCAGTTGTTCGTTCAATTAGTTCTAAAGTTCTAGATAAATATTGAATTAATCAAACAAACGACTGTCTGTAGCAACCAAAATATGAGAAAGCATTGGCAACTAGTGTAGTAGAGCTAATAATATTAAATAGATGTGTAACTTAATATTAAACTAACAGTGGTGCAAGCAAACATCAATCAATCAAACTTTATATTTTTCACAGGTCAATAGGGTTGAGATCTGGTGACTGTGCTGGCCACTCCATTATTGACAGAATACCATCTAACTGCTTCTTCCCTAAATAGTTATTGCATAGTTTGGAACTGTGCTTTGGATCATTGTCCTGTTGTAGGGGGAAATTGTCTCCAATCAAGTGCTGTCCACAGGGTATGGCATGGTGCTGAAAAATGGAGTGATTGCCTTCCTTCTTCAAGATCCCTTTACCCTGTACAAATCACCAACAAAGCATCCCCAGACCATCACATTGCCTCCACAATGCTTGACAGATGGCGTCAAGCACTCCAGCATCTTTTCATTTGGTCTGCTTCTGACAAATGTTTTTCTTTGTGATCCGAACACATCAAACTTAGATTTGTCTGTCCATAACATTTTTTTTCAATCTTCCTCTGTCCAGTGTCTGTGTTCTTTTGCCCATCTTAATCTTTTATTTTTTTTGTGTTTACTATTTAATGAAGCAGCCAGCTGAGATCCTGCAAAGCGTCTGTTTCTCAAACTAGACACTCTAATGTATTTGTCCTCTTGCTCAGTTGTGCACCGGGGAATCCCACTCTTTTTTCTATTCTGGTTAGAGCCAGTTTGCATTATTTTTTGAAGGGAGTAGTACACAGAGTTGTACGAGATCTTCAGTTTCTTGACCATTTCTTGCATAGAATAGCCTTCATTTCTCAGAACAATAATAGTCTGATAAGTTTCAGAAGGAAGTTTTTTGTTTCTGGCCATTTTGAGCCTGTAATCAAACCCACACTTGCTGATGCTTCAGATAGTCAACTATCTGAAGTTGAAAAGAAGGCCAGTTTTATTGCTTCTTTAATCAACGCAACAGCTTTCAGCTGTGCTAACATAATTGCAAAAGGGTTTTCTAATTATCAATTAGCCTTTTAAAATGATAAACTTGAATTAGCAAACATAACGTGCTATTGGAACACAGGAGTGATAGTTGCTGATAATGGGCCTCTGTATGCCTATGTAATTCCATTAAAAATCATCTGTTTCCAGCTACAATAGTCATTTACAACATTAACAATGCCTACACTACACTGTATTTCTGATCAGTTTTATGTTATTTTAATGGACAAAAAAATTTGCTTTTCTTTTTAAAAGGACATTTCTAAGTGAATTTTGAATGGTAGTATGCCTTTGTTCAAGCAAGGTTAGCTTTGGCAGTGTTAAGTTTACCTTCAGTCTCACTTTTATGGGCTCAATTCTTTTGACAATTCCAAGAAAGACAGTGGTACTACTGGGCTTTAAGCTATTCAAACAGCCAGTGGCTGTGGCAAAAGCCGTAAAGTACATGACTTATTTTCACACAGTCCTTATGGATGTCTAGCTAAATATTCGAACTTGGTGTGATTTTAATGCTTGACAAAATGAACCTATGTTGAGACAAAATGTTATGACAAGGTAGTATGTCTCAGTCGGTCCCAATACTAGCGTATTAGCTTACTATATACTAAACAGTACGTACTTGGCGTTCTATAGTCAGTGAACATAAAAGCAAGGCGCCACCCCTTCGGACTTACGTATCTAGATATACTTACGTAGTGTAGGTTTGAGCCTCACGTCTGATTGGTGTCGTGAAATGGCACTTTCAACTGCATTGCAAACGCTGTTCTGAGCAGGGGAAACATCGTTTTGGACGGCGTCTTTAACACCGAAGTAGCCGTAACTTAGGGCGCTTATTGCATCTCTTGGACAGTGTCGCAAACGCCTCTCAGAACAGGGGAAGCACCGTTTTTGAACAGGGGAAGCAGATTCTTTGACACAGAAAGCTGCGTTTTGGAAAGCTGCGTATTTTGCATATCCTTGGAGGTAGTCTGATGCCGTAAGGTAGTGAGGGGATATACAACCCCAACGCTCCGAGGCTTGCTTCAAAATATCTACCCAGACTGATCAAAGAGAAATGGGTTGCAGTTTTGTAATCAGTAAGAAGTAGTGGCGCGAGGTTGAATCTGGATGAGGATTAGTGAACCTTTTCAGATCAAAACATACTGTTTGTTGTTGTTCGAATCGTTTATTTCATTTTGTGTATCTTATGACACTCTTGCCTTTATAGTCCAAAACATTAGAACAAATGCACAGTTTTAAAAAGCTAGCTTGAAAGGCAAGAACAATGTGGGATACATGCCTCACATTCTAATTCCCCTTGGCAATGCGCATGCCTAACCATGGTCAGATATTATGGAAAAGATCTCTGTATAAACATGAAACGTGATATTTATTCCCGACCAACAGGTTTCACCACAGTGCAATGAGTTCAAAAGCCTTTGGAGAATGAACCATTTTTCAGTCCAATTTGTCAAATGTTTTAGAAATCCTTGATTTCCCATCACTTTCATAAGGTGTCATGTTTATGGCTCACTTGGCCTTCTATATTCAATAGATAGTTAACGTATGGCGAGGTCCAAGGACACATAAAAAGTGCAATAACTATCGTGCACATTACCGCATTTTTGAAGCCTGTTTCCAACTTTTGGCGTTCCATATGTATATGCGTTATTCGAGATTCATTGACCAACATGTTACAGTCTCCTCTTTGCTTAGTTAATATGGCATACATATCCTTTGCGATGTTTGCTAGGTGCTGACAACTCACAGGTTTTAGGGTGAATTACTAGGTCTTGTGTTGTCAAATTAATAAACGTTTCCATCAGTCATGAGTTAATTTTTGTTCAAACATTATTAAAATAGAAAAGAAAAAAAAAAGAGATTATAGCTGTGATGGGTTTCCCCAAAATTTACAACGTGATGCGATGAGGTCAATTGCAAGGAATTTCCTCAGTTTTATATTCATAATGGTGATAAGGAGATAATGAATGGACTTACTATTTGTAAGGAGATACTCTTCCTCGAAAATAAGAAATAAAGACGAAGACATTTACTTCCCTATCAA
Organism: Esox masquinongy; assembly: GCA_016801175.1. Taxonomy (NCBI): domain Eukaryota; kingdom Metazoa; phylum Chordata; class Actinopteri; order Esociformes; family Esocidae; genus Esox; species Esox masquinongy. Next base: position 99,229 of record JACXGI010000379.1, read on the forward strand.
TATTTTTTTCCAGTTTTCTAGATCATATGACATTTCATTGACGTCAAGAATATTTTCTTATTTTAATGAATTATCATGAAGAGAAACGGTTTGATTACCTTTCTGATAATAACAACAATTTTATTAATAGTAAAATGAAATATTTAGTTGTTCTTTAAGTGTCTGAATGCATTCCATAGATTGGATGAACATATTTTGATAGCCACAGTTTATTCCATCAATCTATATAATAACCAGCAATTTCTTCATACGACCACGCAGTGTTCAAGATGTCAAGAAATGCTACAAAATCCTCCTGGCAGAAAATCTAGGTGACGGGAGCTTGCCTCTCCAGACACCCTGCTCAAAAAATTAAGGGAACACGCAATCATCACAGTATAACACAGAGTCTATTAAACTTCAGGGATATCAATCTGTCCAGTTAGAAAGTGTAAGCAATTGTGAATCAATGTCACCTGTTTTGATGCAAATGAACATGACAACAGGTGCACTGGAGAGGCAACACCAAAAAGGGAATTTTGCAGGTGGTGGCCAGAGAAAATTGCTCTCTCCTTATCTTTCCTGATTGATTCTTCCCTAGTTTTGTGTTTTGCTAGTGTCCTTGTCACTACTGGTAGCATGGGGCGGTATCTGCAGTCCATTCAGGTTGCACAGGTAGTCCAGCTCCTCCAGGATGGCACATCCATACATGTCGTCGCAAGAAGGTTTGCTGTGTCTTCCAGTACAGTGTCAAGAGCATGAAGGAGATACCAGGAGATGGGCCGTTACATGAGGAGAGTTGGACAGGGCCGTAGGGCATCAACCCAGCAGCAGGACTGGTATCTGATCCTTTGTGCGAGGAGGAAAGGAGGAGCACTGCCAGAGCCCTACAAAATGATCTCCAGCAGGCTCCTGGTGTGCATGTTTCTGACCAAACTGTCAGAAATAGACTCCAAGAGGGTGGAATCAGGGTCCGACATCCTCTAGTGGGACCTGTGCTCACCAGAGTGTGTAGACAGTTCCTGGATGACGAAGGCATTGATGCCATTGACTGGTCCTCACGTTCCCCAGACCTGAATCCAATTGAGATCCTCTGGGACGTTATGTATCGGTGCATCCAAGGCCACCAAGTAGCGTCACAGACTGTCCAGGAGTTCACTGATGCCCTCATCAGGAGCATACCCAGACGTCAGGAGTGCGTACAGGCACATGGGGTCCAGACACACTACTGAGTCACATTATGAGTTGCCGTGATGAAATTCACGCAAGTTGGAACAGCCTGTGATTTCAATTGTTTACATTGATTTTCAGTGTGAGTTTGAATCCAACCTTCAGTCAGTTGGTGATTTCCACTGACCGTTGTTATGTCATTTTGTTCTCCACAAATTACACAATGTACAGTAAAGAATTTGATCTTTAATATATTTAATTCATTGAGACTCAGTGTGTGATTTAGGTGTTCCCAGAATTTTTTAGAGCAGTGTATTTGTGTGTAATCTAAATGCAGGGTCAGTTTACTTA
>JACXGI010000379.1:106030-144999 GCA_016801175.1 Esox masquinongy
TGTGTGTGTGTGTGTGTGTGTGTGTGTGTGTGTGTGTGTGTGTGTGTGTGTGTGTGTGTGTGTGTGTGTGTGTGTGTGTGTGTGTGTGTGTGTGTGTGTGTGTACGAGCTGAGAGTGGAAGTAACCCCACTGGGGGAGCCATGTCCTCTCAGCTGCAGTATTCATATTGAAATGAACCTCTTTGTCCCTGCCTGTCCCACTGCCTGACAGGCTGACAGAGCCCCAGTGATAGCAGCCTAATCCACGCACGCATGCAGACACATGCATGAGTGTCTAGTATTCTAGTTGAATATTTCTGAAGAGGAGAACTGGTGGTGGTAGGAGGACAGAGAGAAAACATAGTTTACAAAACCTGGGCAGATTTTTTTTAAGGAGTTATGTTCTATTATTTATAAGAAGTTGCAGACAGACTGTCTGAGGCAGACGGGCAGGGTGTATTCTTCTGAGGGTTTATTCCCAGTAGCCAATCTTTGTTTTGTGTAGATGGCTGCTTTTAAACAGCCCACTCCCACTTTGCCATAGAATTGATTGAAGGCCAGAGCAACCGACATATCTCAGACACACAGCTAAACTACACAGTCTGAAAGTGGGACAGAGAACAGAGGGAGAGAATATGATGAGATGGATGCAGGAAGGGGAAATTATATCAATAAAGGGAAAAGAGAATAGAATGAGCAAGGATAGAAAGAATGACTTGATTTGCAACTGGGTTGTATGAAAGGGGAAGGTAAAAGTATATGAGAGAGAAACACAGATAGAGGGGGAGGAAAAAGAGAGATCGAGAGGGTAGAGAAACGGGTCTCTCAGGCTGCAAATGAACAGTAATCGAGGTGTACTGCAGATACTGTACTGTATATGTTTATTCATGAATGTGCATTATTCAGGAGAATTGCTGATGCAATATGGTACCTTGCCTGTGCAATTTCTCTCTCTGTACAAACATCACGATGACCATGAAGTTCGCTTTGAAGTTAAATTAGATTTTGGACCACATTCATGATGACTTCTATTGTGTTTGTTCTTTTTGCAGTCAGCTTCACAAACATCAAATTTCAAGTTCAAGTTTAGTTGAACTTAACAAGTTTCAAGGTCCTTCCGAGCTTCGTGTGACATTTAAGAATTTTCTCTGCTCTTCTCTGGAGTGACTTACAGGAGCAATTAGGGTTAACTGTCTTGCTCATGGACAGAATTATAGATTTTTTTCGTACGTCCTTGAGTTTCGGTTCCACAAAGAGATGTGTAGCATTGACTCACTTTGTGAGATTTTAATGTGTCAGGTGTGCCTGCTTTGTTTTCCTTTCAGTCCAGTCAGGTGTGCAGGATGAGAGCAAAGGGGATATCAGGTGAAGCGTGCAGTATATTACTGTGCTTTGTCTTTGTCAGAGTGGAAAATCTCCATTTGAACTGCACTCAAGCTTGGAGGAATACCTCGGTGTGGTCCATTTCAGCACTTCTGAATTCCTGCACTGATACCACCAATTTATTGTTTAACGTAAACATTTTGTTACAACAGTCATTCAATATTTAGTATGCGTTTTTTTATTATAATAGGCTTATCACCTATCTGGATACGACATCCCCAAACTTATTTGAAAGCATAGCTATCCAGAGCATACCATTTTTGTTCACAGTGGCCCCACAAGCCTTTTCAATGGGAAATGAAGTATGTTTGACATTTTACTGTCAAAATGTTAACTATTTGGGCAAGCCTCAACATAATCAGTCTGTTTATATAAGGCTTGACTTAGGCATACTTGTTATAGTAGCCTAACTCTACTGTCTGCAACTTCAGTCCAAACTTCACCTGCTGAACCTAGGCAGCAATAACAGTTCCAAAACAGAAGAAGTTCTGGCAACTTTTACTAAGAGTTGTAAAGGAAATTGTGTCCACTGTCATAATACCTAATTTGACTTTAGCCAGTTAGTGCCACACTTTACTGACTGGCACCTGCTCCCGTTGCAAGGTAGCCACTGTATGTTTAGTGCCAGTTGTCTTGCATTTTTAGTTTTGCCGTCAATTAAATCAAAACGTGCACGTGGAAGCCTTTCTCACATCAGTAACTAGTATCCACAGCTGACACAGAACACATGCACCATGTACAATTGTTTTTTTGCATGCAGAATTGTGCAGGACACTTCATAACATGTGGGGAACAGCCAGAGAGGTAGAATAACTAAGCAGCAGAGTAATCTCATTCCCAGACACTTCATTCCAAGTGTGCTGTGCGCAATAATATGGGGAGAGGGTTAACAGCAAAAACGTTGATGAGGAATCAAGAATTTAACGTCTGCGATTTTTAAACTTGGACACTGATGCAACGCAACTAGTGTAGCAGCAGTGATTTATTTCAAAAGAAGCATTACTTAACGGCTGATGTTTGATGGCAATGCCAGACACATGATGGCTCTAATGTAGCTTTTAGATAGGTTTCCATTGAGTTTCTTTGTAGTGGTACATAGGAAGATGGTTCCGTGATCAATGTAAACTGGAGTGCACTTTCCAAATTGGTTAATGGTCTTTGATCACTTGAAGATTGTACAGTACAACTGTGCATTATCATTTCCCGCCCTTCCCTTCTGTCCTTTACATTTCACACATTCATCTCCTGCAAACTCTGGTTAATACTACGTGTATCTAAAAACATTCCTAACACTTATATTTGATTTAAAAGGAGATTGGTTTGTTGGTGTTTTTATGACGAGATGGCTGGTTCAATAGACTTTGCTGGTATTGAAGACTACAATTGAATTGCACCACTCGTGTGACTCTCAGTCCTATTTAAAAGGAAATTGTCCTTAAATCTCTTGTGAGTCCAGGGAGAGGGAGATTGTTTTATGACCTTCGTTGTTCCAACAAAAGTATACATAATGGAAAGTCCATATCGATATCAGTTTCAATTTTTAAATTTGATATCAAGATATTATAATTGTAAAAACGGCTTTGGCTTTGGATCCATCTTTTCTCTGGTCTTTAGAAAATATGTATCTCTCTCGCTAATGATCCAGAAACAAACATATTCCTTGTTATTTATCACTGTTAGTAGTACAACCCTGTTTCCAAAAATGTTGGGACACTGCATAAAATGCAAAAAAAAAACAGAATGTAATGATGTGCAAATCATTTCTCTCTATATTTAATTGAAAATAGTACAGAGACAACATATAAATATTGAAACTGAGAAATATTATTGTTTTTGAAAAAATTCATGCCCATTTTGAATTTGATGCCAGAAACACGTTTCAAACAAAGTTGGGACAGGGGCATGCTTACCACTGATTACTTTTCATATAGGATTTCAGCTACTCAACAGTTCGAGGTCTCCTTTGTCCTATTTTTCATTTCATAATGTGCCAAATGTTTTCAATGGGTGACAGGTTCGGGACGGCAGGCAAGCCAGTTTAGCACCCGGACTCCCTTTACTACAGAGCCATGCTGTTATAATACTTGCAGAATGTGGTTTGGGATTGTCTTGCTGAAATAAGCAAGGCCTTCCCTGAAAAAGACATTGTCTAGCAGATATCTGGATGGCAGCATATGTTGCTCCAAAACCTGTATATATAGTTCAGCATTGCTTGCTCAGATGTGCAAGCCACTCATGTTTTTGCACTAATGCACCCCCATACCATCACAGATGCTGGCTTTTCAACTGCCCGCTGATAACAAGCTGAATGGTCCTTCTCCTCTTTAGTCCGGAGGATGCGGCGTCCGTGATTCACCAAAGGAATTTCAAATTTTGATTTGTCAGACCACAGGACAGTTTTCCACTTTGCATCAGTCCATATTAAATGAGCTTTGGCCCGGAGAAGGTGGTGGCGGTTCTGGATCTTGTTTATATATGGTTTCTTCTTTGCATGGTAGAGTTTTAACTTGTATTTGTGGTTGCAGCGATGTACTGTGTTCACAGAAATGGTTTTCTGAAGTGTTCCTGAGCCCATGCATTGATGTCCACTACAGAATCGTGTCTGTTTTTAATGCAGTGCCACCTGAGAGGCCAAAGATCGCCATCCAGTGTTGGTTTTTGGCCTTGTCCCTTGGGTAGAGAGATTTCTCCAGATTCTCTAAATCTTTTAATGATATTATGTGCCGTAGATGATGAGATCCCTAACCTTTGCAATTTTACATCGAGAAACGTTATTCTTAAATTGTTGCACTATTTGCCTGCGCAGTATTTCACAGAGTGGTGAACCCCTCCCTGTCCTTAACTCTGAAACACTCATCCTGTCTGAGATACTCTTTTTATACCAAATCATGTTACTGACCTGTTGCCAAATAACCTTATTTGTTGTGTGATGTTCCACCATTTTTTTTTTTAGCCTTACACAACTTTTCCAGTCTTTTGTTGTCCCTGTCCCAGCTTTTTTGATATGTGTTGCTGGCATCAAATTCAAAGTAGGCATATATTTTTCAAGAAACAATAACATTTCTCAGTTTCATCATTTGATAAGTTGTCTTTGTACTATTTTCTGGTTTAAATTATTCCGGTTTAAATGATTTGCACATCTTTGCATTACATTTTACACAGCGTTACAACTTTTTTGGAAACAGCGTTGTAGATGTCATGATTGCATTAAACCAAAAGATGCTTTTAGCCAGCATGCTAATGCTACTGTAGGCTAAAAAATATATAATTCACACTTTTTCTACCAACCCTTCCTACTAATCATTAGCTAAATAGTAAGCCAACCTCTTTGGTGCTGTAGCCTGGCTTTCTCTTTTAAACTTTCAGTCATGTCATGATTCATTCTTTATTCCTTCCATTGATTGGCCAGATATCTCCTAATAACTTACACAGAGGCTACATCGGGGGTTTAGTCAATTGCAAGTTTGAGGACATAGTAACTGTGACTTTTCCAAATCTTACTGTGTTACAATATGAACTTTAAATGGATTTAATTCGTTTTTGCCAATGATCAACACAAAAAAAGTCCATAATGTCAAAGTGAAAAATAATTGTTCTAAATTAATTAAAATATGGATTAAGGTTTGGCTTTGACTGGGGCACTGAAGGGCATTCACAAACTTGAGCCAATCCAGCATTGTCTTGGCTGTGTTCTTTGGGTTGTTTTCATGCTAAAAGATGAATCTTCACTGGAGTCTGAGGTCATGTGCGCTCTGGATCAGGTTGTATTCAGTGACCTCACAGAATTGTGCCCCATTCATCCTTCCCTCAATCCTGATCATGTGTTGAGGTACAGAACTGAGAAAGGGTACAAAAACAGCATTAAAGTTCCCCAAGAACAGTTTGCCTAAAGACACCTGAAGGACTCTAAGGCGATGAGAAACAAGATTCTCAGACCATGAGAAACAAGATTCCACATGAGGTGGAGACCATGGAATTGTCAACCATGATGGAGAGATTTTCCCCCAGAGGAAGAGAAGATCTTGACATGGTTGAGCTTGAGGTGGTGTACCATCATCCCAACAGATGTCAGCCAGGTACACAGAGGTGCTTGTCACCACCTGTGTGTCAGAAGGGAAGAAGGAGAAAAATAGTTGACTCATCTGCATCAGTAATCGAAGAGTCTATGTGAGGATATGACGGAGTACAGTGACTTGGTGGTTAGACGGAAGAAGATATGGCCTAGATCCATGCCATGGGGACACCCGCTCGTCTTTACAGACGAGTTCAAGCTCAGTCAAATTGCGAGGTAATCTCACAGCCTTCTTTTTGTCAGCCCCCAGAGTTTCTGTAGGATAGAGGTCTGTTCTCTGACTGAGGCATTCTAGGTAATTGATCTTCCTTTTTCCAAACAATAATTTGTTGGGTTGGATGTTTAGCAACAAAAACAATCCATGTCTCCACATGTTTAATGAAAACAAAAATTACATTTCTAAAATGACCACTCGCATCTTACATGGTTACAATGGTTAGTTTGCTAGTAAATTTGAGTTATATTGGCATTTACGTGAGAGGGGGCAACTGCTAAGTGATGCCTAGCTGTGTACTTGCAGGAGGGAGAGAGGGTGATTGGAGAGGAGGGAAGGATAGAGAGATCTCCTGAGGCAATGCCTTTAGAAATGGCTTTTTTATCGAATAACCCTCAATCAAGTCAATTAATCAAATGTATTTATAAAGCCCTTTTTACATCCGCAGTTGTCACAAAGTGCTTTTACAAAACACCTGGCCTTAAACTCCAAGGAGCAAACAACAGTAGTGTTGAATTTCAGTGGCCAGGAAAAACTCCCTAAGAAGGCCGAAATTTAGGAAGAAACCTAGAGAGGTCCCAGGCTCAGAGGAGTGACCAGTCCTCTTCTGGCTGTGCTGGGTGAACATATTACCCTGCTTTACTCTCCTTTCAGTTTTTGCCGGACCGCGTAAGCGGAGCCGGTCTAGAAGAGCGAATGTCTCTTACTGACTGACTGACTGACTGACTGACTGACTGATCGACCGACCGACCCTTGTTAAATAGCGTAGTGGTTAGAGATGTGGGCTCCGGAACAACAGGTCCCGCGTTCGCCTCCCTTAACAGTCAAAGCGCATTATGCCTGAGGTTCAGGACAGACAAAAACTTTGCTGGCTATAACCCTACGTAGCTACGTAATAGGAAGCCTAAAATTAAACGATTCTGGTGGATATTAGGTTTTGTTCAGGATAGACAAACACTTCGCTGGCTTCACAATTCTCTCATCTTTTCACTTGACAAAAAAGTAAAGGGAAAAAAGCAGGATATTATGCTAGCAGTGCTAACTCAGATTTTCTTTTTCAAAATAAAAGCCATAATTGAACTGTATAAGTTAATATAGTTCACAATCTAGTCTGTACATTTTATGTTTAATGACCGTTCCAGTGTTATTCTTGTCTGTTTTTTTTGACAAACTAGATTGTTAACTATATTGCCTTATACATTTCAATTATGGCTTTTATTGTGATAAAGAAAATCTGAGTGCTGCCAGCATAATATCCTGCTGCTAAAATAACGCTAATGAAGCCTCGAATGGCCATCACTAGTTATTGTCACCTATTGATACATACTGTATCTATGTCATTCACGAATGGCTAATTAGCTGTTGAAACGGCCAGTGGCAAAAGAGGATTTGTTCAGGATAGACAAAAACCTCGCTGGCTACAACCTTGAGTAGCTACGTCATGGGAAGCCTAAAATGAAACTGTTTACTGTTATATTGCGACTATTTCTGGTGGATTTTCGAATTATGTCTCAGGATTTGTTCAGGATAGACACTTCGCTGGCTACACGATTCTCTCGTCTTTTCACTTGTCGAAAAAGTCTGTTATCGTCACCTATATTGATACAGTAGTTATTGTATCAATGTCATTCACAAATGGCTAATAAGCTGTTAAAACGGCCAGTGGCAAAAGCCATAAAGTTCATAGATGCTATTTGTGGTGGAGGTAAACTTAATAAGAAACGTTACTCAGTTTAACAGTAGTTAATGGTGTCTAACATAATATTCAAACTTGGCGTGATGTTAATGAGTGAAAATTAAATAATGTCAAGAGGCTGTACTAATACACGACAAGTGTACTGTTCGGTGGCGTTGTGGTTAATGACACTGCCTTTCACGTGGGCGACCTGGGTTAAATTCTTGAGAGGGCAGCCACGATCAACACATTCTATTGCGGGCTGGCTGAACTAGGCTTGCTTGGTTTCTTGTTTATTCTGAACAACTATACTCTCAATTTTTCTTATTTTTTATGTATTTCTCTCTTTCTCCTGCTTGCTCTCTCCATCTCTCCCTTTTTGTAAACTAATATTTCTTGCAGTACTGTATGTCATGAAATGCCTCATTCATTCCCTGGTGCATGAGTCACCAGTGTGTGGAGATATTTTTTAAGGCCCCATTTACTTATGTATAAATATTTTCTGCCTTCCTTCCTTTCTTTTCATGGTGGTCTGAGCTGAGCTGGGTAGAAAATTTGAACCTGAGAACACTCAGCCTTTCCAATTGTTGAGGTGGACATTAAGAAGGTCATTGGAAGTTTTCTCAGTTTCACTCAGTTTGGTGGTGCATGGAGTTGGAGTTTTTCCTGATTGTACTAAGCTTTCAATCACTAACACTAGCAACTTCTTAATTTTGTCCTTTACATCACCTGAATGCATTTAAACAGAATTGTAGTATAAGTTGGAAGGTGAATTACAGTACTGTTTTATTGTAAAATATGCACAATGCTTGCACTGAACTTGATTTTTCTAGTCTTTCTAGGCCCAAGCAAGTCTATATTGATTGAAGCTGTTTGAGAGAATGCTAAGTGTGCAAACCTGTCATCAATGCAAAGGGTGGTGACTCTGAAGAGTCTACAACATGAATTATTTTGATCTGTTTAAAACGTTTTGGTTGCTATATGATATAATGTGATACTTCATAGTTTTGATGTCTTCACTGTTATTCTAAATTGTGCAGAATCTAAACAAATCCCCTCAAAAAGAGAAGTAGTTGGAAATAAAATCATGACCAAGTTAAAATGTAAAAAAATGCACTATATATATATATTTTTTATTTTATTTTTTTATTTCCAACTACTTGTTTATCCCACATATTCTGTGCTACATCATACCTCACTTTACCATGTATGCCCTTTCTCTTGTCTGTCGTATCTTCTCCTCACCTCCTCCTTCCTCTCCTTGCTTCTGCACACCTTCCTGTTCCCTCTCTTCCTTGCAGCCTTATCACTCTCATTAGCTGTCAGTTCACACCCTCTCTCTTCCTACTCCCCCACTCCATCTTTCCTGAGTTCTCCCTGTCTTCTCACTAATTCTTTCTTGGCTCCTTTTCTGTCTTTTCCCCTTTTCACCTCCATCCATCTCTCTCCCTCCCCCTTTTCTCTGGTGCTGTGGGTATCTCTTTTACCCTCTCGAGTGGGAGTGAAGCTCTTTCTTTATTCTGGCCTGTTTGATTGACAGGCTTGGGGATTCAATCTGATGAGTCGGGCTCTGTCAGAGGGTCAAGGAGGCTAGTTAGCAAGAGTTGTCAGAGAAAAGAAAAAAGAAAAAAAAGCTGCAGCATGTGAAAGGGAGAAGGATGGGGGAAAGGAGGAGGAGTGGGAGAGGTTCATGACTCCCCCAGGCAGGTGTTCTCCTCAGAAAGACTGCCCCTGACACACACACAGACACGCACACTCCCCTCCCTCTGCCCCTCCCCCAGCTTATTATCTAGTCTCAGACCGGTGTGGCAGGCGGAGAGGACAGGAAATGGAGCCCTACAGGGACACAGAGGAATTGATTTCATGTGTAATTTGTTTATCACTAGAGGGGACAAATGCCGTCCGTCTGACAAGTGATGAGGGGGAGGCAAAAGAGGGAGGACAGAGGGGGAGGAGATCTGACTCGCACTCTCATTACCATAAGCTCCCTTCAGAGCTCCTCAAGTTGTTTGAATGTTTTCACTCACTCCATCTCTTGCTCTATCTTTTTAACACTCCCTCAAGCTCCGACTACCATCTCTTTCTTTCTCTGTCTAGCATAGTAGCAGACAGTACTTCATGTCGTTGAGTTCAGCCTCTGAATAGAAGCATAGCCTTTCTCTGAATAGATACCCTCTTGCAGAATTAATTCCACACAACATGTTCATACAAAGTACTTGATGTTGATGATGGGGATAATAATCAACAAGCATTTACACCCTGAAAATGTGTAGGAGAATGTGTGCCTGTCTGTATGTGCGTGCATGCATGTGTGTGTGCGCGTTTATCCATTTGTGTGTGTGCCTGTGCAGGATAGTGTTTGTGTGTGTGTGTCTTGGATTTACACAATTGTAGTTCTGAGCTCTGATGGCTCACTACCCATCTGATTTTCCCAACCAGATGATATAAATTCCGTAAGTGTTTTGGATGCAAATTTAGATATGTTCAGCAATTTACTTCCTCTTTATTTTATTATAAAATGTGAAAACACCCATAATAGGGCTTTATTTACCAGAAGAGGGTAGAAGGAAAGGCAGTAAGACAGACAGAACGAATGTGGAAGAGTACGGAAAACTACAGGGAGAAAAGAAGAGAATAAGAGTTTGAGAATGTCACAGCAGTCTAGTGTATGCTGTCAAACTGTGGTAAACAAAGGATGACAATTAAGGTTCTTCGGAGAAAGGAGATGCACGTAGTGGCACACTAGATGAGCATATATAACACACAACACTGCTATTTCTGTCGTTCCCTTTCTCTCCTAACATATGGGCTTCTCTAATGAGCATAACACACATAGCTTTTCTTTTTTCTTTTTTTCTTTCACTCTTCTATTTGTTTCTAAAAAAATAATCACAGTTTTCTGTGAAGGAGCCAACACTCATCAGGTCCTCATCCAGCAGCAGCAAATGCCAGTGGTTCCTTGTGTTTCCTTTCTGCTGAATATATCTGGTTTAAATTAAGATTGTCTAATTAAAAGCTTCTTGCATATTCCAAGAATATTTTAACTCTACTAAGGGAAGATGCTTGTGTGTTTGCTCACTTCTGTGTATGCGTGTATCGTGCCTGTAACACTGTATTCAATTAGAGTATTCCAGTATAAGTAGGAAATAGAACAGAGTTTCTCCTTCTGACATGTTTTGGATTGTGTTTCAATTGGATTGGTGCGTATGTCAGACTGGAAGGCAGGTTGGCAGTGTACCAGCAATTACCTTGACGAGATAACAGGTCGATATTACCCCGAGGAGAGTGAGGGAGTAATAAAGAGGAGAGAGAGAGTATGTGTTAGGTCTCCTCACTGAATATGTATAACAGCATAGGGTCCCAGCCAGCCTAGCGTGGGATTCAAATATATCAAATGTGTAACAATCTACTCACACCCAGGTTCTTTCATATTCATGATATCCAGCTTTGAATCCCAAAACAGAACTTTCCCCAATACTTATGCTAGTCCAGTTATTCTATAAGAATCCAAACAGTCTTGTCCAAACAGTCTTGTGTACATATTGAGAGATTCATAGCAGATCTCACACAGCAAGAATCTAGTTGTATCAATTACAGTGAATCATTGTTCTGAGGACATGTGGCTGATGTTAAGGAAAGGGGAACTGAAGAGTACAGGGTAGCTTCTTGGCTCTTTATCATGTTGCTGCAGTAATGTGAGCACTTTCTGGTCTGGTACTGTGGATAGATTTCTTTACCATTAAATAAATTTCATCAGTTTGAAGGAGGAAGTCAGTGGGAGGGAGGGAGACTGACCATTTGGATCTTGACACCACTCACAAATTACAGTACCAGCAGGGAGTCTCCATGGAAACGCCACATGACCATACTGTAGCAGTATGGACAGTTGGAACACTGGCCCTAGTTATAGCCTATACACACACTGCTCATTGGAAAGTTGAGAGAGAGGAAATTAAATATTTCAGACAAATGAAAGAGATGTGTTTTTGAGGAAAATAAGGCTGAGAGGAGAGGAAAGGGTTCTGAGGAACTTTGTTGGTTGTCACATATTTAAATATTTCAGAAAATATTATTTTCACTAATATGGTTCAGTAAAGTCTGACTTGGTTGAACTGCCCCTGGAGTGGGATAAGTATACGAATGTTGTGCATTGACATGATATTGATTTGCTAGCATGATCCCAGATTTTGCTGGAGAGTGGAAGATATATGGATATAGGATTATGAATAGGCTATATATACACTTTTGTTCATTAAACTGAACTCTAAAACTGCCAACTGTTGTTCAGCTTGACAAAGGACTGTGCTTAAAGCTATTTATCTGGGCATTAAATGCTTGATGAAATTCTCATTATTGGCCATTATCAATAAAAATAAACATAAAAAATGACACAGATGTCTTATCCAAAAGGTAATAGATATATTGAGAGGTGGCAAAATGAAATATTAATAATAATAAAGAAATTGCTTTCTTGAGGGACAGAAGAAAATCCAGTATAGTGCACATTGAGCATCTATCGTAGGCAATTAGCATCAACGCACATGCTTCAACCATGAGAAGTTGTACAAGAAATTGCCATTTTTAATTAATTTGCAAAAACGTTGTCTTTCAGCATAACCAAAAACCCTTTGCAAAGATGATTCAAACATACTTGAAGTAGAAGCCTGCACATGGTGTTAGATTGGTCAGCTCAGTAACCTGACCTCAACATTTCTGAGACTGTGGTGTCTCTTGGATGGGGAAAATAACAAAAAGCAGCCAAAAGTCAAATATATATGGCAAATCATACAAAAGCTTTGAAAAATTTGCCACAGGTCTACTTGGAAAAATGTTGAGGCAGTAAGGTTGCGTATTGGTCAAGAGAATCAGGCCAGTAAACAAAAGTTTGCTGGTTCTAATCCTAGTGTCAGCAAGGTAAAAGTATATCCTTCTGTCCTATATCCTTCAGACAACCAAAATTACTCCCAAGTCATTGAGGAAAATAATGTATACCTAATAATGTTATTAGGTATACTTACAGTTAGGTACGGAAATATTTGGACACTGACACAATTTTCATAATTTTGGCTCTGTACGCCACCACAATAGATTTGAAATAAAACAACCGAGATTGATTGATTGAGATGCCATTGAAGTGCAGACTTTCAGCTTTAATGCAAGGTGTTGAACAAAATTATGGTATGAAACATTTAGGAATTACAACCATTTTCATACACAGTCCCCTTATTTCAGGGGCTCAAATGTAAATGGACAAATGAACACAATCATAAATAAAATGTTCATTTTTAATACTTTGTCGAGAATCCTTTGCAGGCAAAGACTGCTTGAAGTCTAGAACGCATGGACATCACCAAACACTGGGTTTCCTGCTTTGCCAGACCTTTACTGCAGCTGTCTTCAGTTGTTGTTTGTTCGTGGGCCTTTCTGCCTTTAGTTTTGTCTTCAGCAAGTGAAATGCATGCTCGATCGGGTTGAGATCAGGTGATTGACTCGGCCATTGCAGAATATTCCACTTCATTGCCTTAAAAAACTTCTGGGTTGCTTTTGCGGTATGTTTTGGGTACATTTGTAAAGTGAAGCGCCGTCCAATCAACTTAGCTGAATTTGTCTGAATCTGAGCAGACAATATATCCCTATACACTGCTTCTGTCTTCTGTCACATCATCAATAAACACTAGTGACCCAGTGGCATCGGAAGGCATGCATGCCCATGCCATCACACTGCCTCCACCGTGTTTTACAGATGTGTGGTATGCTTCAGATCATGAGCTGTTCCAAGCCTTCTCCATGCTTTTTTCTTGCCATCATTCTGGTACAGGTTGATCTTAGTTTAATCTGTCCAAAGAATGCTGTTCCAGAACTGGGCTGGCTTTTTTAGATGTTTTTTAGCAAAGTCTAATCTGGCCTTTCTATTCTTGAGGCTTACAGTATGAATGGTTTGCACCTTGAGGTGAATCCTCTGCTCTCGTTGTCACGTTATTCCAACGCCCTCTCTCCCTCACTTCATTATGGACACCTGTTTTTGTTGATTTTTGCCCGCACCTGTTTCCCTGATCACGGACCCTATTTTAATTCCTGTTGCCCCATTGTGTGATGTCGGTCTTTGTTGTGGTTTATGCCATATGTTACGTTGTTTTGTTCCTACCTTGTCATCAGAGGCGTTGCTAGGATCACAATACATTCGGGGCTTAGGATCACAACACATTCGGGGCTTAGCCCCCCCCCCCTCACACACACACATACACATCCCGGGACAGAAAGTAGCCTACAGGGTTTTGAATGTACATGATGAAAATTTTGATGTACATGCTAGCGGCCTACAGGTCTACATTGTCATAATGCGCGATCAGAATTATAGATGAATAGATCAGGGGTTAATTTTTTATTATTATTTTTTTGGTCACTTTGAGATTCGGGGCTATTCATAAAAGATCCGGGGCTAGAGCCCCGGACACCCAGGCCTAACGACGCCACTGCTTGTCATTAAGTTTCGTTTTTTTCTTGTTTGAGTTACTTTATTGAAGTCCTCTGTTCTCCCTGCGCTTGTGTCCTGCCTCCATCCTGCATCGTGGCACTCTTGAAGTCTTCTCTTTATGGTAGACTTGGATAATGATATGCCTACCTCCTGGAGAGTGTTCTTCACTTGGCTGGTTGTTGTGAAGGGCTTTTTCTTTACAATGGAAAAAATCCTATGATCATCTACCACTGTTGTCTTCCATGGACGTCCAGGCCTTTTTGTGTTGCAGAGCTCACCAGTGTCTTCTTCTTTTCTCAGAATATACCAAACGGTTGATTTGGCCACTCCTAATCTGCTATCTCTCTGATGGATTTTTTTTCTGCAGACTAAGGATGGCCTGTTTCACTTGCATTGAGAGCTCCTTTGATCGCATGTTCTGAGTTCACAGCAACAGCTCCCAATTGTGAATGCCACACCTGGAATCAACTCCAGACCTTTTACCTGCTTGATTGATGAAGAAATAACAAAGTCCTGAGGTGTGGTCTTGTGGGCTCCTTAAGGTTAAACAGGACACCAGGAAAGTTAGAGAATTCCTTGAATTCAAAATGATACCTTAGCATACTTTTCAGACTAACTCTTGTCTCCTGTCACATAAATGTATGCAATGTAAACAATTGGGACTGGACAGACTGACTATAGTCCCCCTTCACAATAAAATAGCAGAGTAAAACTAGGGGCTGAGACAGGAGGTCCAGAGATACTGTGGCCTTATCTGAAGGTAACCCGGAGAGGAAGTTACTCCCCCCACTTTGCCAAGCATCAGACGAAAAGGAACACCAACCAACCGCAACCACCCTGAAAGAGGGCCAAGTATAGCCAACATAGTTTACTCCCACTGCACGAGGACAGCAACGGAGAACAACAGTAAGCCAGTCACTCCGCCCCTGAATGGCATTGGAGACAGGGCATCCCAGTGGATATGAGAGCCCACCAGGTAAAGACTACAAGGCTGGTTTGTAAATTCGGTGCCTTTCTGGGCCAGACCACACTTAATCATAGACCTTGCTGTGGAGATGTCTTTAGTAGATACTTAAAGGTTGAGTTATGTATGACTGGACAAATTCAGAGAGGTAAATCGGAAGCAAGTCCATGTAAAGCCTTGTAGGTCAACAGTTAAACCTTAAAATCAGCCCTAGCCTAAACAGGCAGACAGTTTTAAGAGGCTAAAACTAACAAATCTAGTTACAATTCTAGCTTCTGTGTTAACACTTGATTAGGTTTATTTATTGTCTTATCATGGTAATCAGAGAGAAAAGCATTGCAATAGTCTGATGTTGGTAAGTAAGTAAAGCATGAATTTGATTTTCTGCATTTTTTTGATGAATGTTTCTAATTTCTTATTTTATATTTTTTCCAGAACATAATTTTTGCATATTTTTTTATTTCTCCCACTTTTTGGTTTTGGTTCACATCCAGAGGATAGGGAGCAATTTATTATGTTCAACAAAGGCAGACCAAGCACAGGAACTTGCTCCTTAAGTAGTTTAGTTGGAATACGGTCCAGTTGACAGCTGGTTGGTTTAACTCATTACTATTTTAGTAAACATGTTGAGCAATACAAGATTAACCAGAAAAGGAACCAGGCAAGCCTAGTTCAGCGGGCCCGCAAGTAAAAGTGATAAAAATGTTGTTGCTCTCTCAGGATTCGAACCCAGATCTCCCACGTGAGAGGCCTATCCACTCTCCTGAACATTTCCTACAATACATTCACTGCGGCATGTAGAATTGTTTTTTCTGTATGAGTCAGTATGTATTTCATATCCATTGAGTTACATTGTGGCCAATGGTATGGGCGGAGTGAAATGCCAGCAACAATTGCAAATACACAGTGCCCCTTGATTTTTTTCCATATAATCACTCTATAGAGTCTCCTGAATATTTCCTACAATACATTCACTGTGGCGTATAGAATAGTTTTTTCTGTATAGGGCAATATGTACAGTCTATTATAGTGTTTTGCATTGGTGCCTAATAAGGGTGTGGAAAATATTGTGTTGCTAGATGTAGCACACCATTCCCCATGATTACACAGGTTTGTCTTACTCTACACACTCTCCTGAACATTTTCTACATGGCTTTCTCGGTGGAATATTCAATAGTTTATGAGCTATGAGGCAATATGTATTCCATATTCAGTCATTGGCATTGTCTGAATTTTGCCCTTGGAATGTGTTTTAATACCCACTTTTTATTGAAATTACTCTTAAATATGATCAAATATGAATTGTTGTCAATGTTTTGAAAGGTACATTTTCTTAAACAATTAATAAGTTCAATTTATGTCAGTTTTGAAGTAATATGTTGGCCTCTTATTTTTAAAATTTCAAAATTTTTGTGACCCGGAAGTGTTTTTTTAACGTTTCTTATTAAGTTTACCTCCACCACAAATAGCATCTATGAACTGTATGGCTTTTGCCGCTGGCCGTTTTAACATCTTATTAGCCAGTAATAGGCTTACTAGTATCTACTTACTACTTGGAATAGTCATAAGAATTGAGCAATTGCTAGCGAAACTGAAGATGCCAAAGCTAATTCAATTCATGACACAAAAACATGACATTGATACAGTAACTATCAATATAGGTGACGATAATTGACTTTTTCGTCAGGTGAAAAGACGAGAGAATCGTGGAAACCCTACTCTTTTACTGCCCAAGGGGTTTTGATCTATCCTATATTACCCCAAAAAGCATGCACAGATGCATACTTCGAAAATCCACCAGACATAGTCGCAATACTGTATAACCGTAAACAGTTTTAGTTTAGGCTTACTATAACGTAGCTACTGAATGTTGTAGTCAGCTATGTTTTTGTCTATCCTGACCGAAAAAGCATGCACGGATCCGTATTTCGAAAATCCACCAGAAACAGTCGCAATACAACTGTAAACAGTTTTATTTTAAGCTTACTATAACGTAGATACTGAAGGTTATAGCCAAGGAAGTTTTTGTCTATCTGGAACAAATCCTAATGCATAATTTGTTTTGACTGTGAGGAGATTTGAACGCGGGACCTATAATTCGTTGGTCCCCTTCTCTAACCACTACGCTATTTAACAAGTCTGTCTGTCTGTCTTTTGTGTAAATATATAAGAGTTAGTCAGTCAGTAAGAGACATTTTCTCTTCTTGGCAGGCTCCGCTTACGTGGTGTCTTCAATCAGGGCAGTTCTGTGCATTCTCAGGACAACTGAGTTTTTGAAGACTCTTCTTATTTAAGGAGAAGCCTGTTATTTATTTTCTAATGATGATGATATTTTCATGTCCATGTATTCATCACTGCTGTAGTGAACACCCCCTTGACTTGTTGAATATTGCTTTTTCATTTACTTTGCAACTGTATCAAAAATAAATATTGGATTATTTTTGTTTGCCTAAATCAGTTTGGAATAACTGATGTGATTGCCTTTTAGTATTGCACAGCACTTTTTCCAGGCTAGTCAAAATTAAAAGTTAAAGTTTTGATTGTTAACAGATTTATTTCTTCAGTCATCCTTGTGTTGGTGGAGGGGGTCTGGAACAGCATCAAAAAATCTTTGGGTATTTGAGAATTTATATTACGGCATTCAAGCTTCCTTGTTTGGGGTGTAAGTGAGTTAGTTTTGACTTTAAATGAAATAAGATGGTGCGATATTCCATGATTATGAGAAAAAACAGTTATCTCCACAATATCTAGTCCATGGGACTAATTATTGCAGTATGTAGGTCCTGAGACATGTTGGACAAAACCTATTGAGTTAATTATGGCTTCAAAGGTTTGATAAGAATTCTGGGAACTCATTGAAGAACACTTTGTAAATAGTAGCTTTGAAAAGCAGTCATTGTGGAAAACCGGTAGCTACCCTTTAAAGATATGGCTATCAATAAAATAGCAAGTCTGGTAAAACATTGGAGCCTTAAAGTATTTGATGGCAATCTCTTGCCTGGATTAAATTATTCTGAAGATATTCTGCTGGTTTGTGAACATCTAGTAGAACAAACTAAAACCAGATTTAGTGGAAAGTGGAGAAAGCATACATTTGCTTGTCCCAATTAAGTTGTGGTTGGATTGGTTATTTTTACTGGTAAATGTGTGTTAATGTCCTTGTTTTGCCAACTGCAGCAGTATTACTGTAGAAGGTAGAGAGTGCAAGGCATGTATAAAACTTCAGTGCCTACCTAGTTGCCTACAAGACTAATGTTTTAATAGCATGACTATGCTTGTCAGAAGAAAGTATAATTGGAAAAAGCAATTGCTACTGGTAAATACACCAATCACTCATAACATTATGACCACCTGCCTAATATTGTGTAGGTCCCCCTTTTTCCGCCAAAACAGCCCTGACCCGTCGAGGCATGGACTCCACTAGACCTCTGAAGGTGTGCTGTGGTATCTGGCACCAAGACATTAGCAGCAGATCCTGTAAGTTGCGAGTTGGGGCCTCCATGGATCGGACCTGTTTGTCCAGCACATCCCACAGATGCTCGATTGGATTGAGATCTGGGGAATTTGGAGGCCAATTCAACACCTTGGACTTGTTGTTGTGTTCCTTAAACCATTCCTGAACAATTTTTGCGTTGTGGCAGGGCGCATTATCCTGCTGAAAGAGGCCAATGCCTTCAGGAAATACTGTTGCCATGAAAGGGTGCACATGGTCTGCAACAATGCTCAGGTGGGTGGTACGGGTCAAAGTAACATCCACATGAATGGCAGGACATAAGGTTTCTCAGCAGAACATTGCCCAAAACATCACACTGCCTCCACTGGCTTGCCTTCTTCCCATAGTGCATCCTGGTGCCATGTGTTCTCCAGGTAAGTGACGCACACGCACCCGGCCATCCATGTGATGTGAAAGAAAACTTGATTCATCAGACCAGGCCACCTTCTTCCATTACTCCGTAGTCCAGTTCTGATGCTCACGTGCCTATTGTAGGCGCTTTCGGCAGTGGACAGGGGTCAGCATGGGTACCCTGACTGGTCTGCAGCTACGCAGCCCCATACGCAACATACTGTGATGCACTGTGTTCTGACACCTTTCTATCAGTACCAGCATTAACTTTTTCAGCAATTTGAGCTACAGTAGCTCGTCTGTTGGATCGTATCACACGGGCCAGCATTCGCACCCCACGTGCATCAATGAGCCTTGGCCGCCCATGACCCTGTCGCCGGTTCACCTCTTTTCCTTCAAAAACAAATGGGCATGATCACTGTTGGTGTTTAAAAAATAACTAGTCTTTTAAAAAGTATGTTTTTTTTCTAAAATATTGTATTAGTTGACTTTTTTGTACATAAATGTTAAAATGTGCAACGAGACCAGGAGGACTGTGGACAGGGACAGCTACAGTAGGAGTTTGCATGTCCATTGGCATGGTCCTAAGGCTCAGGTCTTCAGAGAGACACCCAGGAATATTAGAGAGAGAGAAAGAGTGATCCAGGAGGGAAGATAGTTACAAGCCAACAGCCCACCAGATAAGAACAGAGTACACCAGGCAGGACAGATTTACCCTAGGTCCCCAGCATAAAGTCTATTGCGAGAGCAAGGGTAAGCCAGTGACTCAGTATCCCGGTGGAATGAAGGGAGCCTGTCAGGCAGCACCTTAGAGTTGTTTAACTGAAGTCTCTGTTGTTGGGTTGACCTGACCTGGACTCAATCTCTGTCTATTAGAATTGTGTGTTGTATGAAGAGTTGTATGAGTGTCCTGTTGAGGTGTCCCACAGAGGAGTTCCTCCAAGCTAAACGCAACATGTCACCTTTCTGTCGTCACCCCTCATTCTCCAGACCCTTTATAGCACTTCCCAGGGTCCAGTCTTAGTATGCCTGTTTGACTGGGGTTAACTCTCCCAATGGGTTTATTCTCCCATACATCTTTTCACATTCCTCAATAGGTCCACTCCCTTTCTTTTTTTTGTTCACTTTTCTCCTCAGTTTTCTCCCTCCCCCATTCTCAGTAAGTCTGTCTATTTAGCAGTATGAGTGGGGTTTGTGCAAATCTCATGTGCACACGGGCGTGTGCACATATCCGTTTAGCACTGCTGTCTGTGATGTTTTGTTCATTTTTCTTTGGTATGGTTCTGTCTAGGAAGGGCAAAATAAGAGCCTTTGTTCACATTGTAATCAACATTTTAATAACTGCTGGCTCCTGTCCAGCTGTTTTTTTGAGAGCTGGACTTCAGGAGGAGCAGATCTACATTGGTAGGGTGAGGTATTGATAAACTCTAGCTTTGTTAAAATCTCCAGCTAGGCAGCATTTTGGCATTCCAGTAGACTACAACAGTGAAAGACAGAGAAGTGTTGATAAAACATGAACTGTATGTTGCCACTGCATGACAAAAAGAGGTTACGCATCTGCCAACACCTCCAACATGTTGACACATCTATGCCAACATCACCCTAGTGTCAATATCCCCATATCAACACGGAAACAACACAAGTTCTTATCTCCAATGCATTCAAGCAACTCTTAGTACTGTATGCTAGTCTAACAGAAAGAAAAAAAAGTGTGCAATGGGTGTATAGTCGCTGATATGTGCCCGTACTCTGGTGATCACAATGGGATGTGCCCCTGAGACTAACAAGCTAAAATTTCAACCAAGGTGTAACGATTAGGAGGAAGCACACATGCGCAGGGAGAACAGAGGACATTTAACAAAATAACTACAAATATAAGAAAAGAAACAGTGAACATCAAGACACGACAGAACAACTGTTACATATGGCATGAGCCAAACATATACCGACAAGACACCCTTGGAAAAGAGGAACTTAAATAGGGACAGTGATGAGGGAATCAGGTGAGGGCAATAAACCATGGTCCAAATGAGGGAGAAAGGGCGTTGGATCTCAATGGCATGGCAACCTTCATTTCCTCTGAGAAAGTTTTGAATTTGGATCTGTGTCTTGACACTATGAAGAAGTGCATTTGGTGTTGACTCTCCGGAGAATAGGGTCAGTGAGTGGACTTAGTATTATCCTGTGTATGCTGTATGAGGATAAAGAGAAGCTATACTTTTTCGACATGTTTGTCCCCCATTGGCTGTCTAACGCCATGTAGTCTACTTGTGGACCGGGCTTGTCATGCTGGCCAAACTCTTCATTGTTGGTCACTCTGCTGCTGGTGTGCTTCTGGATAATGGATGGGATAATGAAGCATCGCCTGACATGAACATTAATTTTGGGGCCGGGGAAGTCCACTACTGGTCCACTTTCAAGATTATTTGTATCAAGTATTTTTTTCATATTTTTTTCCTAGATAGGCATTTCTAAACAAAGAAATGCGTGTTTAGTGAAGAAACCTATTTTATTGTGCTCAGTTCATTGTTGTGCACGTAACACTTATGACAGGGACAGCAACACCTACTTGGGCAAGCGACATAAGGCCGTGTAACAGCCGGGCATGACCTGTGCCGTGCCTGCTGTTGCATTTCTATGTTCAGTGTCTTTTAGTTCTAGTTAGTCTTTTTCTACTTTCTGTTTGAATCCAGTGTTTATTGATTTCACCTGTGTCTTGTTTAATCTTGCTACCTGCGGCTTGTTTGCCCCTCGTCACAGTTTCTCCAATTCCCTGTGTTTCTTGTCAGTCATTGTTTCCTGTTACTTACTTGTTTCTAATTCCTAAGTCCTTGAATTAGAGAATCATTGTTTATACCTCTGCGCCTGTGTCCTGCACATCTGTAGACATTAAAGTGTGCTACAGCCTTTAGCGTTCTGGGAGGAAAGCAACAACAGACCTGAGTGATTACGAAAAGTGTACAAATTATATCCATTTATTTGGATTTCCCAGGGAGCACAATGTTGTAACCATGTAGTAATTGATTTTGAGTGTCAGTGTTTTAAAATAAAATATCAAACAAAAGTAATTTAAATAAGCAGACAATGTACAAAACATGCCATTACCCAAGCCAAAATCATAAGTATACTTATCTGTATTATTTTGGCACCACTAATGTTGTCCTTTAGTAGACTTAAAAGTAATACAATAGTACTATTTCAAGTATTTGAAGTACTATTTAAGTAGTAATACGTATAATTAAATCCAAATTAAACACTTGGAAATAGCATGTTAATACACTGAAAATATATTCCTAATTAATTTCATTCATTATTATTGGTATATTTGATATAAATTAGGAACATACAGTGCCTTCGGAACGTATTCAGGCCTCTTCACTTTCTCCACATATTGTGTTATAGACTGAATTTATAATTGATTAAATTAATTTTTGCCATATATCTACAAAAAATATCACAGTGACAAAGCAAAAACACATGGACGATTTTACCAATTTATTGAGAAAACTACTGATATCTCATATACAACACTTCCGAATTCAAATGTTCAATGGGGTTCAAGTCCAGGCTTTGGCTGGGCCATTCATGTATATTTACAGACTTGCCTCAAAGCCACTCCAGCGTTGTCTTAGCTGTTTGTTTCGGGTTGTTGTCATGCTAAAAGATAAATATCTATCCCCAGTCTGAGATCCTGTACACTCTAGATGAGATTTTCATCAAGAACACATCTGTATTTTGCTCTGTTCATTCTTCCCTCAATCCTGACCAGTCTCCAGGTCCTTGCCACAGAGAAGCATCCCAATAGCATGATGCTCCCAAAACCAGGCTTCACTGTAGGGATGGTATTTGCCAGGTGATTAGTGAGTTCCTTGTTTTCTTCAGATATAGCTCTTGGCATTAAGGCTTAATAGTTTTATTTTGGTCTCATTAGAACAGATCGTCTTTATCCTCATGCTCTCAGAAATTTTCAGATGGCATGTCAAATGCCATTTACTCAGGACTGGGTTTTTACTCATAAAGGCCTGATAGCTGAAGTGCTGCAGTGAATGTCTTCTGACAGGTTGTCTCTCTGCAGAGGGACTCTGATGCTTTGTTAGCATCACCATTGGGTTCTTGGTGACCTCCGTGACAAAGGCCCTTCTTGCCTGGTTACTTAGTTTGACCAGATGGCCAGCTCTAGGAAGAGTCTTATGAGGGAGCCCACTGTGCTCATTGTGGGCTCCTGGACACTTTTAATGCTTTAGCAATTTAACCTTCCCCAGATTTATGCCTTCAATCTAATTCTGTTTTGGAGGTCTATGGCAAGTTCCTTGACTTCATGGCAAGGAACTTGCCGTAGAATCAGTAAATGTTTATACTTTATAAAGTTCATTTAGATGATTCCAAGAAAATATACTTAAGTATACTTCTGTGTCTTTATAATAAGAATATAATAAACACGCAGGGAAAATTACATTACCACGAGTGCTACCACAGATTTTAAGAAGAGTGTGTTGAAGGACTTTGCTTGAACACTGTCAGACAATGTATCTCCACTGTTAAAGCATGATAGCCATGGGACCATAACAGCTGGGACGATGTGCATCATGGATGAAAGCTCTTAGTTGTAGAGGAAATATTATTATGCTGTTTTCTTTCTTCTGTATCCAAGGTCAGTTGCTGAGTCTTAAATACTTTTAAAGAAATGCTTGTAATATCTGACAGTAGGATGTTTTGTTTCACAGCCAAAACATGAGCCTCAATAAATGTTTGAAACATTATAAGAAGGGACACAACTTTCAAATCAAAGACTAGACTGTGTTTGCGTGTGCATGCATGCGTGTTTATCTGAGCGTGTGAGTGTTACCTGGGCTTGTGAGTGTTACCCCCCAGCTCCTCTCATGCCACTCCCAATCGGGTTTAATTCCCCAGCTCCAACCGGGGCTGTTTAGGATGTTCAGGCCCTGATGTCTGGATCCAGAGAGAGCTAGCCGGTCCCAGTTTTGACACACATATTGCTGGGCAGCAACTTTATTTTGTTATAATCTCATTATGTTGTTCCATTATTACACTGTTTATTTGCTTCACTGACTTCCTGGTCTATGGTAGAGGATTAGAATAGTTTGCATTTTTCACATGCTCAACCCTGCAAGGCTACTGTGTTTATGAATAAGACAGATTATTAAGCTTTTACATAACACTTACACTCTCATGGGGAGACTGTAAGTATTATGTACTTTACACTGACTTTATTGTCGCTCATTTATTATTTTCAGGAAATTTTGTAAAATAGTTCTTAGTCCCTACAACTGCTATTGTCTATTAGCGTACTTTAGACTATCATAGTTCTACCTTTTTTCATAGGCCTTACTGTGTGTTTTCTATAATGTACATTATCGTTGATAAGCACTTCACACTCCGCACTTCTGCTTGGTAATGAATGTGTGAGCTGTGTGTTGAAGGGGTTTCAGTGGTGTGACTACCCTGGGAGTGAGGCCAATTAATGGATGGATTTTTCAGAGCCCCAAAATATCCTCTAATTGTTTGTGTAAGCAGTTCTGGCATCAGACCAAGACATGGAGGGGGTCTCAGCAGGGGAGAAAAGAGAGGAGGAGGAGAGAGAAAGATGGGAGAGAGAAAATGGCAAGGAGAGAGAGAGATCGAAGACCAATAAGTGAAGAGCGGGTTGACAGGGTAGTAGTGAGATGTGGAATGGGTGAAACTGTAAAATCAGTTACATAGAATTTTTTTAGGCACAACTTGAATGTGTTGTACCTAAAACAATTTTATGTAACAATTCTATGTAAAACAATTCTGTGTAATTGTTTTAGGCACAACTTGAATACCCAGCAAACCTTTTTTTACAGGTGTGCAGAGAACAATCTCTTAAGGTTCTGGGGACATCCTATAGATACACATTTGTTTGTAGGGTAATTTGGGTACATGCAGTGGTTTAAGATATTACTACTGGATGATTTCTTCTACAGAGAAACAGATTATTTTTTTAAAGAATATTCTTTGCTGCCTAAGTTGCACGCCTCTTGCTAGAAAATGAATAATACATAGTTGAGGTATCTGAATTCCCATACAAACATAAAACGTAGTCTTTAGGAATAAATTAAATTCCATACTACAAATACTCTTAACTTTTTAGTTTAAATATACAGAGAAAGAGCAAGACAGCTTTTAAATTTTATGGAAATAAGCAACATATTTCCCAAGATTCTCCCATCTCTGACTCCTCCCTACTTCGTATTCATGGCCTGTAATTCATTAAACTATGCACATCCTTATACTTACACAAAATGGGCTAATTAATACACTAGACGATAGTGCTCTCCAGAGTATGGCTAGATGGTGAACTAAATCATCATCACACACATTAGTACACACACACACACACACACAGCGTATACTAACTGGAGGCTTATTAATCACATCCCCTCAACTTTCACAGTCCAGCCTTCACACAGTATTCTTCTGATAATGTTGTCTATGGAATAACACCAAAGGGTTGGTTTCTCTGTAATCTCGGAAACCCAGAACTGAAGTCTTATGTAACTGAAGATGCTTGATGAAGTTCTGGGGGAGACGTTTTGGCAAATATTCTATTGAAAGTCTACAGCCCTTTTTACGGGAACCCTCATCCAGATTCATCCAGAATGGGGCTCTTCTCAATTATGGTTCGGGAAATGGACACTAATTCTTAGCATGCACATATAAAAATGACTTGTGGCTTCTCACAGTTTCTCTGAAACAACATCAGTTCCTTTCATTTTGTTGGTGAACAACTGGAAGATAAGGAGACAGACAGACAGATGTTGGACAGAGAAATGTAATATTCCTTTTCTGGAAGATGATGTAGCTGCATTATGGGAAACTGCTGCCAGTAATGTTTAGCTGTTAGGGACAGTCGGGACTCTCTCTTATTAATAGTTAGCTGAAAGGGAGAGCACACAAGGCTAAATGGACAATTGTATTTAATGAGGTTCTTGTATTGATTTAGGATTTACATGACCATGCACTGAATTTTAAGTACACAGTAAACACACTAGTACTCGCATATGCATACACTCACACATGCACATTAGTGTACTTAACCATGCACTCAAAGAACACACCACTCACCCAGTACTATTTTCAGGATGTGAGCACATACACCGATCAGCCATAACATTATGACCACTGACAGGTGAAGTGAATAACACTGATAATCTCGTTTTCATGGTACCTGTCAATGGATGGGATATATTAGGCAGCAAGTGAACATTCTGTCCTCAAAGTTGATGTGTTAGAATCAGGAAAAATGGGCAAGCATAAGAATCTGAGCGACTTTGACAAGGGCCAAATTGTGATGGCAAGACGACTGGGTCAGAGCATCTCCAAAACTGCAGCCCTTGTGGGGTGTTCCCGGTCTGCAGTGGTCAGTACCTATCAAAAGTGGTCCAAGGAAGGAAAAGCGGTGAATGGGCGACAGGGTCATGGGCGGCCAAGGCTAACTGATACACGTGGGGAGCGAAGGCTGGCCCGTGTGGTCCAATCCAACAAGACAAGCTACTGTATGTTCTGCTGGTAAACCTTGGGTCCTGCCATTCATGTGGACAAACAGGTCCAATCCATGGAGGCCCCAACACCCAACTTACAGCACTTAAAGAATCTGCTGCTAACGTCTTGGTGCCAGATACCACAACACACCTTCAGAGGTCTAGCGGAGTCTATGCCTCAACGAGTCAGGGCTGTTTTGGCGGCAAAACGGGGACCTGCACAATATTAGGCAAATGGTCTTAATGTTATGGCTGATCGGTATATTACAGATCAGGATTATTCCTCACTCACCTTGCTGGCCCATTGGTCCTTTATACTTGAGGACGCTCCACCCTACCTTGACACACCCAGTCACATATGTCTCTAAGGCATGTGTGTAAGGATGCCTGCGTACGGATGCCAAACACATGTGTAAGGATGCCATTGGCAGTGTTTGCTCCTCATTTTACCAGGACTTTCTGTGGCAGCTCATATCAGTTGAATATGAATGGATTATGGAATGTACCCTGTTGGCTACAGCTGTGGGGATTGGAATTTTAATTAAACGTGGTATAATTATCACCCCCCCCCTTCTTTCTAAGCCAAAGTAACCTTGAGTAAATCTAATGAAGGAAATAACAATTAACTTACAGCAGTACAGGTAGCTGTTGACAGCTGTTATGCAATTATTATTGTATATTGTGTTGGTTGTATGTGTGACCTGTATATTACAGGCTTAACCTGTTTAGGCTCGCAGGGCTTAATAAAGCTTTATAATATTGTTTTACCACAAGATACATGCTACACAACACATAATGTGCATTTTGTATGCGTGTGTGTATGTGTGGTGTATTTGATAATGAGACATCAATGATTGTGATCCACCCTTCACCAGCAACCCCCCCCCCCGTTCCACTGAGTGTCCATGACCACAGGACACATTTCTCTCACTCACCCACTCATCTATCTAATTTCCCCCTATCCTAAATTAGCTTTAAATGCGTCATGCCCTCTGCCTATAATCCCATTATGGGGGGGGGGTATGCAGAAAATAGAATGGTAGGTTCCAGCTCATTTCTACTTTAAATTCAGCCAGTTGGGGCATAATAAAGCCGCTTTCAGTCTGTTTAGTGCCTTACTACCACCAGAAGCAAGAGTTCAGCAGGGTTACAGTAGATGGAACGAAACTGTTCCTGAGCCTGCTGGTGCGAGAACAGAGAGACCTGTACCGCCTGCCTGATGGAAGGAGGGCAAACAGTTTGTGGCATGGATGTGAAGAGTCCCTGGTTATGCCGCGCGCATTGCGCAGACACCGCTTGCGCTGGAGGTCTACGATGGTATACTTAGGTCTCTTTTACAGCTAGGCCCTGCACATACATGTTTACACATACAAACAAAAAACACAGAGAACAGACAAAACAAGATAATCACAGATAGCACTTTGAGGGAGCTAGAGTTTAGTGGCTAATAGGAGAATAAGGCTGCACCAGTCAACCATATCAAGAGCTCTGCATAACACTGACTTTGATCTGATTGTATGTACAGAGTTTGCTAGAAAGCATGAGAGTGACCAGGCTGTAATGTGGGAAAAGTTTTAATTGTCAGATCAGACCAAGATAGAGCTTTTTGGCCAAAACGCAAAGTGCCATGTATGGCAAAAACCTAATACTGCCCATGTCTCACCATCCCTACAGTGAAGCATGTTGCAGGCAGAATCATGCTGTGTGCATCCCTGAACTGGGAATCTTGTTAAAATTGAGGGAAGAATGGATGGAGCAAAATACATCAAAAACACTGCAAAAGTACCTGCTACAGTTCACTAAAAAAAATTTAAGCTTGAGAGGAATTTCACCTTTTAGCAGGATTGATTCCAAACACAGGTCAAAAGCAACATTGCACTGCCAAAAATGTCTTTAAAAAATTAAGAAAATGTAACTATTTGAGGAGATATTTTCTTGAAATAAGTGAAATAATCTGCCAATAGAACAAGACAAATTACTTGATATTCAAGGCATTTTCTAAAACCAAGCAGTATTATCTAATACAACTTTAGCTGATTAAGAAAAAATTACCTTATTTTAAGGAGTGTTAGATTTTTAACCTGAAAACAAAATAAATATATTTGATAAGACATATATTTTTTGCAGTGTGGAGTGGTTAAAGAAGAAAAAAGTGAATGTCCTACAGTGGCCCAGTCAAAGTTGTGATCTCAATCCTATTGAAAATTTGTGGCAGTATCTGAAAATTGACCCTCACCCAGCCTATTCCTTTCAACAAGCTCTTATTTTAGCTCAACGGGGGAAAAAAAGGAAAAAAGGAATTCCTACAGGAACCACTGATTTTATTAAGGGCTTATCAGAATAACTTTAAAAGGGCAATATGCAAGATCTGTTCTGTATCAGTCATGTAAATACAACTTAGTGTGTTTAACAAAAAATCGCCTAAAGCTTAAATGTAGACCCCAGGGCGTTTTCCCTTTTCTTCTCCCCAAATAAAACAATAAGGATCAATAAACCTAAATTACTAACAATAATTAAAAAACAAACATGGGATATTTAGATACACAAGGGCTACAATAGAAAACAAAATCTAACAAGAATTACTTTGCAAACTAAATGCAGATGTTTCAACAATGTCTCTCTAAATTCAAAATCGACGCTCTCCCTCCTTGATGCTTCCAAAGCTGTATTTAAAGGTTGACGAGGAAAGGAATTGGCAGGCGGCGGTAAGTGGTTTGGCTGATGAGTAGGCGGGAGCAGGAGGGTAAGTTGAAAATGGCAGTAGGATGGACCAATCCTCGGGAACCTAATGTGTGAAGGATAGAGGAGAGCAGAACACACAATACAAAGACAGAAAACAAAAGTACACACACTAATGTGTGGGGACGTAACACTGTCAATAAAGGAAACTCAGGGTCAATCACTGAAGGAAAGTCTTTTAAACATATGTCATTCTACCATTTAAATTCCCTGGTGGACAGTCAAGAGTCAATTTAATGGAGGCTCAGTGTCAATATACAGGTGCTGGTCATATAATTAGAATATCATCAAACCACATCTTTTGTTCAGCATTTAACCAGGCAGTAGATGCATACAGCACTGGGTCTCTTCCTCTGGAGAGGGGTGTGTGTGTGTGCCTCCCCAGGGGCAGACAGGGCATCTTACTGCCATACTGAACCTCGAGTTTGCTACATGGTTTTATTTTCTTACTTGCGCGAAACAGATGCCACTCTGCCAGCTCACTTTGGATCCTTGGGAGACCAATTTTAAGCCCACTACTGCTTGCTCTGTTTGTTTACTCCTGTGTGGATGAAGGAAGGATGGGCTTTGCAGCTAACTGAGCCCCAAAAGGGGAAGAGAGAGACATTTAACTACAGGTTAAGGGATTGATCATTCCTTCTATTAAGTCTGCACACATGGTTATGGAAATGAGGATTCCTATAATATACATCATATACCTCAGAAGTATTTCCCTGCCCATTTCTATCCATGATGAAGAAACAGACCAGGCACAGCATAGCTCCTCTCCCCTCTTCGCCTTATCACTTCTATCCTCCACTTTCTCACCTTTGCAACTTGTGTAGGCGATATACATACACACATACAGTATGTACATACAGCTCTGGAAAAAATTAAGAGACCACTGCACCTTTTTCTTTCCTTTCCAAAAAGTCAAATAGGAAGGTTCTGAGTGAGGAACAGAAGGGTTAAAATTAAGAGACCACTGCAAATTGAACGCTTCTGTTCCTCACTCAAAACTTTCCTTTTCAACTTTTTTGGAAAGGAAAGAAAAAGTTGCAGTGGTCTCTTAATTTTTTCCGGAGCTGTATACTACAAAGACTGTAAGTATGTGTGTGCATACCATTTAGCTCAGCTGGTAGAGAATGGTGCTTGCAGCGCCAAAGGTTGTGTTTGATTCCCATAGGGAAACAGATCGGAATTGTATGCACTCACTCCTCTAATAAACTCTGGTTAAGGGCGTCAGACAAATTATTAAAAATGTTAATGTAAAATGTTTTTATACCCTTTTTGTTTTACATAGACATAAACACACATTTTCTCTATGCACGAAGAGGCAACAAGCTACTGAATTTATTGGGAGTAAGTGAGAAGCTCTTCACATCGTAGATTTGGCTGACGGAAACTGGCTCTACAACACTAACAGTCTTCAAAATAAACACTTGAGGTGCTCACTCAGCCAAGTTTCCAGTTTCTCAGCCTTTGTGTTCCCTTTGCAGAGCATGCCAACGTTTGCCATGTCACACAACTACGAATAATGAATGCTACTGTAAATGGTCCTTGAAAACACTGAGTTTGGGAAGCTTAAAGGTACCTTTTCTGGGTGCCCCTGTGTCTTGTCTATACGCCTTCCGAACATGCCCTTAAATGCTCGTAGAAGGCAAATTTGTCCCGGCAATAAATATAATAACAACAGATAGACTTTGCGCTATATGTTAGGACTTGTCTTCTTCCTGCTTACATTTCAAACCCCTGATCCTAAATCCATTCACAACATGTGTTGTGTGGAAGAACCCTCCCTCCATGGATACATTTTATGCTTTACCGTTTACCTATTGTAGCCTGCCCAAGGAAAGTGAATTTGCACAGCAGGCCTCTATTTATGGAATATGGATAGTAAATATCAGCTGGCTAGCTTGCAGTATTGCATACATTAGTTGAAATAAAATGTTGTTTGCTAGCTAGCTTAAGATAACACAGCAGGGCAACCAGCAGGTAACATATTAACTTAGGGCTTGTTTACATTATGAGACATTTTCAGAGACGTATCGTAGAATACTTGAGATGCTATATTATTTTGTTGTGTAAACTTGCAAATATCAATAGCACGAGATGCCACCTTCCTAGGTAGCATGCGCCACTTTTGACTTGAGCCCCCCACGGAGGTTTGCAAGTATAAAGAAAATTGTGTTGAAACTATAAAATCCCTGTGCAGTACGCTCGACTTTCCTGTGATTGACGCCAAATCCTGTGCGGTACGTATAATACATGCCAGTGTAAATCAAAATGCTATGGAAATTATGATGCAAACTAAGATAAGTCTATGTAGCGTTTTATTCTCATTCTCGTAAACTAAATAGCTCTAGTCTAGGCTCTTCTTACCTATCCAACAGAGCTGTAACTCCATAGGAGCAGGATGTTAGATCATTTTAGCGGTGCCATTGGTTCTTTCTCTCATTATTTTCATCCATTTACAATGTATATTTTGCAACCAGTGAATGACGAATATTACTATTTATAACAGAATTGTATTCATAGAGATTTATTCACAAAAATTAATGTGGTGGGAGACTTATTGCATCATTAACACAGTATGTAACAATGTACATGTTCTTTACTACAGGAACAAAATATTATATAGATCTGAACTGCTAAGGGAATGTCCACTGTTTGTTTGTCTTATTTGACTAATTTAGCAGAGTGAGTCTGAGCCATAGGCAAGGATTGTCAGAGGGATGTGAGGGACAGTAGAGTGGATTCCAAGGAGAGTGATAAAATGTAAAAACCAATAGTTCAAGCATTAAAGATGCAGTTTGGGACTTTTGTGATTATTAAAATAATTAGTTAAACATCTCCTTTTGGGCTGGATGTGTATAATGTTATATGTGCATAATCTATAAATTGAATCTGTATAATGCCTCACTAAGATGTGAAATTTGAAGTTTGAAAGTGAGTGGGGCAAAAGTAGGCACACATGACATGGTACGCAATTTGGCTCGACAGCGTGTCAAACAACTAGTAGCCTAAAATGGCAGACTGCATCTTAAAATCCATTACAGTGAAAAATCATTGTGCTTTTGGCAGGTGGAACTTGTTATACCCTACTTCTCAACAAACAGGAAAAATATATTTAATCATCTTAATGAAAGGAAGGTGTTAATATTAATGACAATAATCCTAAAAGGAGGTTGAGGAATGAAAAGGTGGATAAGATTGAGATGAGCGCTACAGTATGTGTTTTTGTTGTGCAACAACCAGGTAAAAGAAATGAGTGGCACTATCTCACCTGCAAATGTTTTTACCAACCCCCATAAAAGCAGAATTCAGGGTTATGTCGTAGCACTCATTAAATATTGATAAATAATTAATTTCCTATGTATGTAATCCATTTATTATTTTTGCCTGAATATAGACAGTCTTGCTTGTTATTTCTGAACTATTAACTGCAGATAGTCTTCGCCACTAGACATTTGACAAGTTTAAAAAAAAAATGTGATCAAATCTTTTATTACTGGGGCTTGCGTATCAAGAAGCCCCAGGTTTGGTCTTTGCCATATTTGCACTGCTTCTTCATCATGTTCTAATTATTTGCAACACTACTCCTCTTACACTGTTTAATCTAGAAATGCAGTTCAAGGTTCGTCTTTGATACTTTTTAAAATATTTAATTGTTACTACACTTTTTAATCTTCTATTGACTTGAATGGGATACTAGCAGTATCTTTTCCTCTTTAACCATGTATACATTTACATAGATTTGCATAATTATATTGACTGTAGAAGCCTTTTCACACTGCATTCTTCTAAGCCCTGGGCTAATTAGCCCCAGGTTAAGACTGGCCCCGGGTTAGCTTAGCCTGTGTTCACACAAGAGTTTCTTACCCCGGGGCTAAGGATTAACCCTACGCTAAGGATTAACACTTGTGTTCCTTAGCCCTTGGCTAACGGACAAACACGACACAATACAATTTTACATTCTATAGGCGTGTTCACACTGCACCTTAGCCTAGGGCTATGGGCCTCCTAAGCCCAGGGCTAAGCAAGTGTTCACAATTTTGAAGTGGGCTAGTACCACCCTTAGCCTAGGGCTAGCTGGCCCTGCTCTGAAGCAGGGTTAGCACCAACTTTGCTGGGCTAGACCAAGAAACACCGTGACAAAGTAACCAGCGTGAAACTGGGTCAAGAACAAAAGAATAGAACGTTTATTGTCCAATCACAAAAGCTGCACTTTCACTACATTTACATTCGCTCGTGACGCGTGCCATCAACAACAGCTACGACGTAGTCTACGTCGTACAACAACAGTACGACGTAGACCTTTCCAAAGTTTGGAATTGATCAAAAACGTTGCACATTCTCCACCTCAAGTTAATATTTTCTTGTTGTCGTTTTTGTCTTTTTTACGTAGTTTTAACAACGTTTTCAAAGCAACAGCCAACACGGTGGTCATCTCGATTAACAGATGTCGATGGAATCATGACAGTGTAAACATCGCGTGTCACGGTACATTGACACTATTCTCCTTACAATTAAAAGAACAGAACTTTAGTTCCACAATAATAAATTTCCATTGTCTGCTTTTGCGGTTGTTTTTAAAAAGATGGATGAAAAACATTTAGTAGCAGTGATGGGATTCCCTGAGCTGTACGATTGCACGCTATTTTCCTACAGAGACAAACAAAAAAATGCAGCATGGAGACAAGTGCCTGAGATAGTTGGTGCTTCTGGTGTCAGTAGATAGCTAGCTACGTTAGCTGACTGGTTACTACCTAATTCAAGCAGGCTGGTTTGCTAGCATTGCCGGTTGTAAGAATCACATC
This sequence comes from Esox masquinongy, assembly GCA_016801175.1. Classification (NCBI taxonomy): domain Eukaryota; kingdom Metazoa; phylum Chordata; class Actinopteri; order Esociformes; family Esocidae; genus Esox; species Esox masquinongy. The sequence goes on from JACXGI010000379.1 coordinate 139,697, forward strand.
TGGCATATTAATTAAGTCGAGATATATAAAATGTGTCTGTGATGAAAATGTAACATTAGTCGTGCTAGGGAGAACGTAAAATTTGTATGTTTTCATTGATAAAACGGTAAATGGTCTTGTGTCGTATTTGTCCCAGGGCTTAGGAATTAGTGTGAATCCTTAGCCTAGGGCTAAGCCTTTTTCAAAGTGTCCCAACTTTTTGGAGACAGGATTGTAAATCTTGCTTTTTTGGGGGCTTGGACTTATTGACATTTTTATGAAGTTGTGACAAACCTGGTTTAGGACTTCAACTCATTGGGCTTGGGTTGGACTGGGCTCAAAATATCCCAAAATATCCATGGCCGAAGTGTGGCATTGCATAACATTAACATTACAGCAACAACAACGACCCCCAAGCTTAGATTGATCTGAAATTAGGCTAAACATAAAGTGTAAAAATAAAGAAATCTGGTCACCTTATCTTTTTCAAAACAATCAAGCAGTTTGTGTCTTCTTCCATATATTCCGAAAGTATATTGTAGTGTAAAAAGTCCCATAGCCAGAGTGTTACTGTGTGTGTGTGTGCATCTGTGTGTATTCGTTTGTGCACACTTGCGTGTTTCCCTGCTACATCATCATACTTTTCTGTAAACCAGACCTCCTGCTGGGTACAGCCCATTCACAGCCCAGACATACATTATAAGACTATCACCACCATCAACCCAGTCAAAACACAAAGCACCCTCATTCATCTCCAGTCACAGCACCAAAACACTCTTCCTCCAAGGACCTTACGGTTGTGTGTGTGCGCGTATGATGTTCCATAACTCTTGGAGAGGTAACATATATGTACAAGGCTGTGCTCCACTCTGTCTTTCCCAATACAGGGGACACAGGGGAACAGGGGAAAACGGCTGCATTGTGGAAGTCTCACAGGGCTTGCAAGTGGTAAGTGGATTTTGGGAGATTGTAAAGAGCCAAAGCAAACATGTATTAGAGTTAGATGAGATTTAAGGGTGGTACTAATGCCTAATGTAAATATATCCAGTCCCTTGGAGCTTCACTAGTGTCTAAAGTCTATCATGCAAACAGAAGGATGCTGCTGTTGCTGTAGCTCAAGCCTCAACGTGGGAATTCTGCTTCACTGCAGGGTGATACTCACCACTAAGTCTGCTGGGTTCTGGTGACTTTCCAAAAATTCCCATGTTTTCTAGAAATTATGGTATTCTGTAAATTCCTAGAATCAAGGGAATAAGCAGGAAACTGTAGAAAATTGGAAATGAAGAAAATGCTTCCACTCACTGTTGTAAATAAATGTACGATTATGGCCTTGTATCAGCAACTACACAGCTGGTTCATGAGAATTGAAGATTGAGTCGTGTCCCTCCTTGTACAACTCATCGTGTTTTTTGTTTTGCTTCTTTTTACTTTGCTCGCTTTACCAGGTATAATTTCTTGGTACACCCTTGGAGAAGATCAGTGTCTGGCTAACAACAACACCTGAGCTTACAGGGGGAGAATGTATGGAGAATTGCTGGAGCATCATTCAACATTTAATCAATACTGAACTAAATCTACAACCCCATTTCCAAAAAAGTTGGGATGCTGTATAAAATGGAAATACAAACAGAATACAAAGATGGTCAGTTCATTTAAAACCTATATTCAATAGGAAATAGTACAAAGACAGCATATCAAATGTTGAAACTGAAAAATTGAAAAATATATGCCCACTTTGAATTTGATGCCAGCAACACGTTTCAAAAAAGCTGGGACAGGGGCAACAAAAAACTGGAAAATTTGTATAATACAAAAAAAGATCCTGGTGCAACATATCACAATTGGCAACAGGTCAGTAACATGATTGGGTATAAAAAGAGCATCCCAGAGAGGAGGATTCTTTCAGAAATAAAGATGGGGCAGGGTTCACCACTCTGTGAAAGACTGCACAGGCAAAAAGTGCAAAAATGTAAGAGTAATATTTCTCAATAGAAAATTGCAGAGTTTGGGGAACTCATAATCCACCGTACATAATATCATTAAAACATTCAGAGAATCCAGAGAAATCTCTGTACGCAAGGGACAAGGCCGAAAACCAATATTGGATGGCCGTGATCTTCGGGCCCTCAAAACGGCACAATTCTGTAGTGGAAATCACTGCATGGGCTCAGGGACGCTTCTGAAAACCATTGTCTTTGGAAGTGTTCATCTGGCTTGTTATCAGTGCACAGTTCAAAAGCCAACATCAGTGATGGTATGGGGGTGCATTAGTGCACGCGGCATGGGTGACTTACACATCTGTGAATGCACCATTTGTGCTGAACAATATATACAGGTTTTGGAGCAACTTATGCTGCCATCCAGATGTCATTTTTAGGGAAGGCCTTGCTCATTTTAGTAAGACAATGCCAAACTACATTCTGCATCTTACAACAGAATGGCTCTGTAGTAAAAGAGTCTGGGTGCTTAACTGGCCTGCCTGCAGTCCAGACCTGTCACCCTTTGAAAACCAACCATTTGGTGCATTATCAAACGAAAAATACCACAAAGAAGACCCCCAGCTGTTGAGCAGCTGAAATCCTATATCAAGCAAGGATGGAGAAACATTTCACTTTCAAAACTACAGCAATTGGTCGCCTCAGTTCCCAAACGCTTACAGAGGGTTGTTAAAAGAAGAGGAGATGCAACACAGTAATAAACATGCCCCTGTCTCAACCTTTTTGAAACGATGCAGGCATCAAATTCAAAATGGGCATATATTTTTCAAGGAACAAAAACATTTTTCATTTTCAACATTTGATATGTTGTCTTTGTACTATTTTCAATTATATATAGGGATTCAATGATTTCCACATCGCAGCGTCCCAATGTTTATGGAAACAGGGTTGTGTATAAACCATGCAATTTCCAGAAAATCCACACCAGAATGTTTTCTTTTCTTTAGTTGTGCCATCACATGTCAAGCTATGGAACACAACACTAACCTCCATTGCCTGGTACTTTCCCAACCTCTTAACCTTAAATCACTTCCTAATTATAAACTTAATAGTACCTTGTACCCTGAACTTTACCTGTATGCCGAAAATAGCCTTTTCCCTCTCATGGACTTGTGAAATGTCCTCACAGATTTTTGGCCCTAACGTTTAATAAAACAAGGGCACACACACAGTAACTTCGGAGAGAGGGAAAGATTGAGTGAGAGGAATAAAGAAGGATGTGCTACAATCTCTGCTGTTGCATCTCTGTTATCCTCACCTGGCTAGTCATTTCATGGTTCCTCAGACTGTTCAGTTCTGTGGTAGAGAGATAGCTTTAAGCTATGAGTGCTGGCCAAGGGTCTAAAGGTGCGGTGTCTGGTTCCTCTACCCCTCATACAAACACCTGTCTGTGTGTTTCTCTCCTTCCCGCCCATATTGCATTTGGCCCAGTAATGTTAAGCCTGACGTGAAGGATATGTACTGCGTTGTTATAATGAAGGAAGCTTGGTATAGAGACAGGTTACAGGACTTCTGACAGGCCAATTAGTCTGGCTGTGGTCCTAGTACTGTTTTTATTAGAGATAAACCATGGCTCAAACCTTCTTGAAAAACCACCTTAGGCATGGTTGATGTCTCAGTAAATGCTTTAGGGTACATGTACGTACTAAGGGTAATTTACCTTGCGAACACATGGGAAGGTACTTATTAGTCTGGCAAAGCAGAGAAAGTAACCACCAATGACACCAACAACTCAGGGACTGTTTTACTGTGTGAGGATGTCTTTGTGCGTGCATGCACATGTGAGAAAGGGAGAGAGAGGATGTATGATTTCAACATTCTTAATTGTTAATCATAGTTACAACCGGAAACGACTGCCTAAGACCACGGAGGTCCGCAGTAGCCTTGGCAACACGATACAACAGTAGCCACAACAGGAGCATTTCTGTAATCTTAATGACTGAAATGGTTTAAGTCAGGAATATATCCTGTAGGGATCTTTTTTATTAAATCTTTGCTTTAAATAAGTGGAAAATTGTGTTAAAGGAAATCCATGTAAACACATTTCACACAGGTGAATTTGCACACAGCCCATATAACAGCTTATTAATAAAGCATCAGCGCTTTCTCTGTGTAGGGTTTTGCGTGAGTGACGTAAGAGTGGGCTGACGCACCTCATTACCCAGGATCAGACATGACAGGACCTCCTTGGGGTGTAAGGGTCAAAATGTGTAACCTTTGGGGCAAGGGGTGTCAGCCAGCCTCAGTCAAGCCTGCATGACTTATACAGCAAATTCTCCTTATTCAGAATCTTAGTATTGAACTCTTAACTCAGACAGAGTCTTGATTTGTTAACATGTTTAAGTGTGTCACCAAGCTGTGTGACTGCTAGGTTTACACATAGTAGTTATTGAAACAAGGTCTAGTTGCAGAACATTGTAAACTGTTTTTGCTTGACTGCTGCGAGGGTTATGAACACGTTTTGTTTGCAAATGGCAGAGGCACTCTGTGCTGAATGTGTTAGATATACAAAGCCACGTCTTTCCTGATATTAAGTCATCGATTACGTTTGTTTTTTGCACCATGTGTCCTGTCATAAGTTTCTAAACATGCGGTAGCACTAAGAGTTACTTCCCTCATTTCATGTGAGCATTAGTATTGGGGCAATTCAGCTTAAAGCAAATGTAAGAAGTACAGTGCCTTGCGAAAGTATTCGGCCCCCTTGAACTTTTTGACCTTTTGCCACATTTCAGGCTTCAAACATAAAGATATAAAACTGTAATTTTTTGTGAAGAATCAACAACAAGTGGGACACAATTATGAAGTGGAACGAAATTTATTGGATATTTCAAACTTTTTTAACAAATAAAAAACTGAAAAATTGGGCGTGCAAAATTATTCAAAATTATATATACTTTCAGTGCAGCAAACTCTCTCCTGAAGTTCAGTGAGGATCTCTGAATGATCCAATGTAGACCTAAATGACTAATGATGATAAATAGAATCCACCTGTGTGTATTCAAGTCTCCGTATAAATGCACCTGCTCTGTGATAGTCTCAGAGGTCCACTTAAAGCGCAGAGAGCATCATGAAGAACAAGGAACACACCAGACAGGTCCGAGATACTGTTGTGGAGAAGTTTAAAGCCAGATTTGGATACAAAAAGATTTCCCAAGCTTTAAACATCCCAAGGAGCACTGTGCAAGCGATAATATTGAAATGGAAGGAGTATCAGACCACTGCAAATCTACGAAGACCCGGCCGTCCCTCTAAACTTTCAGCTCATACAAGGAGAAGACTGATCAGAGATGCAGCCAAGAGGCCCATGATCACTCTGGATGAACTGCA
>JACXGI010000380.1:0-61034 GCA_016801175.1 Esox masquinongy
ACACACACACACACACACACACACACACACACACACACACACACACACACACACACTGGTTGAATAAGAGTTGGCATCAATTGACACATTTGCAAAACTAGCACCATGGACCTCACTTAGGGGACATTGACTGTGTTTGAGAGGACTGAATTTCATTGTATCAGTGGTAAATTGTGACTGACTAATCTACAAATAATAATGAGTCATTATTTAATTATTTACCACGCAATGGGATTTTTAGATCAGTCAGTCAGCAGTCATCTGCAATTGTTGTGATCCTCTCGGACAAGCCCAAAGTGTTGACAGAGACCACACTTTACATTGATATTATAACCTAGCACAGTGGACAGGGACAGAGAAAATATTGCACTGTACAGCAGTTTTGGCAAACTCAATAGTCAATTTCACCTCTAAGATGTACTTTTATGGTAAACTCAAAATGGTTGGCATGCTGAGGCACATTACCTTCTGAAGATCTGCTGGGATATTCATGTTAGGGAAAAAAGTAACATCCAAACACAAGATAGATGTGATAACTTTCTCTCAACCGGAGACAGGGTTTTATTTTAGATTCTACTGCCGTACAACAGAGAAGCTGTGATGTGTCAACACAGGCATGGGTGATGTCCTCCCAGTCGTTTCTGCTAGCCAAGTGTCAGTCCAGAAGTGCACATCCTTACTTGCCTCTGGCACCCCTGTCACAGATGTGTCTCCAGCCTTCACACCAAGGGCAGGGCTTGCCAACGGCAACGTCTGTGCAGCTGATACACACAACCAGAGGAACTTCCATTCAGTCCCAAATTCTCCAACCCAAACAACAGAGGAAGTTAATAGGAAAGTGACATCTTTGTCATCTGTTGTCATATTAAACGCTGTAGGGCAATAGATGAAGCCAGTACACAGCAAAATCTTGACAGTCTATAAGACTGGTAGAATACAACAGGCATAAAAACAAAGCTGGGTTAATCTCTGTCCTGAGGTCATTTGAGACAGAATCGGTGCTGATGTGCAATCTGAAACATGGAGGATGCTGATATGTTGAGAAATGCGTTTGTGCTGCCACAGCTGTAAAGAATATCCACATCCCCTCAAGACCACATAGAGTGGGTTATTGGTTGCTTTGACAGCAATGGACTCTTGAAGGGGACCTCTACTCTAAACACTCTGTTGCTTCCCGGGGCAATATGGACTCTGTAACTCTGATGGTCATTCTGTGATAATGTCTTTGCACCTTTTTCACAAGTAGGCATGGCACATTATTAGAGTAGTGAACTATGGATTTCAGCTAGTAATTGCAGTTCAAAATTACAATTTGCTGTAATTTGGTACCAGTTCACCTAAATTCAAATCCAGGTAGTTTTTTCAGTACTTCCCATCAGTTCTGCTTAACTTTCACTTGAAACAGTTTATTCAGTGTTTAATAGGGTATATTACATACTGATAACATATGACCCCAAAGCCAAGCAATTTGTAGACAACGTGCCCATTTTATTGTTTTAGTTCACACTGGGGATATCCGGAACAATTATGTGATTGAACTTGAATTTGGCCTTAGGCTATTGGGTCTTAGGTTACTGACATAATCTCATCAAAGTGACTTTAATGAATTAGAAAGGTTTTGTTAAGCACATGAAAATGTCAGGAAAGATCATCAAGTAACAAGTATGTACCGTATGTGGAAAATAAGCTTCCCATTCATTCAATTGCGATTTTTAATTTTTGCATGTGACCTACATGGCTTGTAACCATCGTGTGTTATTAAAGCTTATAGCTTGAACCGGTTGAAAGGTAGAGCCAAATACCTAGGAGCAGAGCCGTAGCTAACGCGGGGAAAGGTGGATATGATTCACAGAGCCCATGGCTTGGGAGGCCCTCTGGTCGTAATACTATCAATGTCATCAATAAGTGAGGGGGCCTGGGCATATATCTTTTCAGGGGGCCCAGGATTCCTGGCCATGGCCCTGCATAGGAGTAATTGAGAAAGTACTCTGTATGTGCCAACCACTAAACAGTATACATTGGAGGTCACCTGGATAAGCATGGGACTATCAGTAAGAGTTTTTCATCAGGGAAATGCTGTGGACCTGCAGACATTCCTTCATAATTTAGTGCCAGTTTATGGACTGCCTGGTCTATGACATTTCCAATTTAATGTGAATAATTAAAAGTTTGGATGTACTTTACTTTGGTGAACTATGTTTCTATAAGGGCAGCTTTAGTGTAGCTTTACTTCTCTCAGTGTGAAGAAATTAGTAGTTTAGTCTTTTCAATTCATCTTTCACAACACTGCATGTCAAACACCAATGCACCAATTAAGGTGTTCATAAAAAACTAGCACCATGGACTATGAAGCTACCTTGCTAATGTATGTCTTACATTGTTGATTGTGGTTGGACAGTTGGCAAATCAGCTGAAAAGTACTTTATCTATTTCATAACTCCCTATTTGCGTATTCAATGGCTGTGAGAGTATGATGAAGAGACTGACCTGTATTTAAGACCTTGGGATTATTCCGCTGGGTAAAATGTCAACTTCATTTAGAATTAATATTACACACCTTTTGTATTTCATTCTGTGAAAGATCTGGGGGCAACAATGAAATAATATACAGTTGATAATTCAGTTCTTTAACAGGGCTTACCTCTTGATCACCAGGCAACTGTTGCCATGGAGCCTTGATAGCTAGAGGAAGGCAATAGAATGGAAATCCCAGAAGAGTCAAACTCTCAAATGAAAGCAACCATTCATGATCATTAGATGGATGGTTGAATGTTTGTGTGCACTCACAAATACACATTCATAGACAAACAAATGCACACACCCCCAAACACACACACACACAGTCACATACGCACAATCACATACACACTAGCACACCAAAATACCAAGCCATCAAGGTTTATATCAAGTGTATGGAACTGTTGGTATGCTCATTGAAACACTATTTTTAGGACCTATATTGAGTCTAAATGAAGTTACAGCACACAACACAGCAAGACAAGAATTCTACCCATGCTGTACAAATGTAGTCCTTAATTCAGATGATTTGCTTGACCATACAGGCTAAAGTTGGCATTGAATAGAAAGTATTCAGACCCACTTTCACCACATTTTTTGTGTAATACACTTAATTTACAATTGAATAATAATAACGATAATTACACTAAAAGCAATTTTTGTCTCATCAGACCAAGGAAGCATTGAAAGTTCCCGTTTTCTCCGGAGAGAAGCTCTGAGGTGTGTTAAAGTGACCACTGGGTTCTAGGTTCTTGCCCAGTTACTTAGTTTGGCCAGATGGCAAACTCTAGGAAGAGTCTTTGTAAATACAAACTTCTTCCATTTCAGAAGAATAGTGTCCACTATGCTCCTGGGAACTTTCAATGCTTTACCAATATTGTATAATGTTCCCCACATTTATTCCTATTGACGCAATTCTATATTGGAAGTCTGCATACTGGTAAGCGCATGATACGCACAGTAAAGTGTGGGACCTTAGGTAGACAGTATTGTTTGCTTTTCTAAATCGTGTCAAATCAATTGAATTTCCCACAAGTGGATTCCAATCAAGTTCTAGTGCAATCAGAGCACAATGTAATGTCATGGACAGCAGTTTCAATACTTGTACATGAGATGTTTCAGCTTTTCATTTTCATTAAAATAAACACATTTCAGCCTAAACATCAAAGGACAATATCTTGACCAGCTTAAGTGTGATTCAGTGGGTTAAATGCCTGCACACCCTGCAGCTCTCCAGATAAGAGGGGCTGATGTGTTTTATGCAGTAGCCTAACGTAACAGTTATTGTCCGTGGTACGTTAATCAAGAAAACAATATGAGATGGTGGAACTATGGGATCATAGACCAGCAACATTCTATTTAGATATTTCATGGGCTACATTTATATGCAGCCAGTTATTTTGGTAAGTTATGGACTGACATTGCATGTATATTAAACTAAATTAAGAGCATTGACAACTTGCATTCATTTTATTACAAATCAAGGACTGTCCATAGTTTGCAATAAAACAAAGTATGTCTTTACCATAATGCACTGCTTTTTTAACAGAAAAGTGTGTTTTAAGGGCAAAATTTGAACACATTCTAAAATTGCGATTAATCGCAATTAACTACAGAAGATTATGTGATTAATCGCGATTCATTATTTTAATTGTTTGATTGCACTAATAATAAATGAAGTCTATAACACAATAAAATGTTGAGAAAGTGAATGGGTCTGTAATCTTTCCGAAGTGCTATACATACCTAGAGCTATCTATGTAGTATAAATGGCTCTGAATGTATCATCCTTTGTAATACCAAGGAACCATCAAGCTGGCAAATTTGTCCCCTGTTGAATGCCTGTGGCCATGAGCGTTTGTGTGTTGTGTTCTGGTGAGTTGACATGGCCCAGCCGGTGTGTGTAATGTGGGTCAGCTCTGTGCTGTGGCCCACTCCGCTCCACTATGTGGCGGGAGATGACTCATCTCCCGGGAGCCATAGATGGATGCTGTGGTTGAAAGTTGAGACTCTGCTGTGAATTCTCCCACTATGCTGCCTGGTCTGTGGACATGGCTTCAATACAAAATATTGCAATGGGTTCTATGGCTCTGTGTGGCTATGCTTTGCTCTGATAAGGATGGTTTAATATGTCATGGGAGGGCAGTTGATCTCATGGACTAGTACTTTTTCCATTTGCTCTACTGCTCTATAAAGACAGCAACTCAGCCGGTAGACTGCTTCCTCTCAGTTCTCCGGAGGTGAAATAAAGTCTCTTTTTGTGGAGATTAAGAGCACCCTCAGGAGTGGTATCATTTTGGACCCAACACAAAAAAATCTGGTAATGGATTGATACACTTAAGAAAAATACATCTGCTCTAACATTTTTAGGTCTTTCACTGCATATTTTAATGATATTTCTAAAGATAGCAACAGCCCATTCACCTACTAAATGACAAAATAAAACTATTAAACAAATGTGTGCCCAACAGTCTCCCGCGTCATTCCCTTATGTCTGTCCCTCATGCAGGTCTGGATGATTGTCTTCAGCAGTACATTAAGAACTTTGAGCGGGAGAAGATCAGCGGGGAGCAGCTGCTCCACATCACCCACCAGGAGCTGGAGGAGCTAGGAGTCACCCGCATTGGACACCAGGAGCTCATCCTGGAGGCTGTGGACCTACTCTGTGCCCTGGTGAGGACTCAATCTAGGAATGAAGGCCTGGAGTCAGGAGGGGTGGGCAAAGGAACAGAGCTGTTGAGTTGAGCTGGAATCTGTTGATGCCTTCCAGTGTAATGGTGCTGTCAAGGTGCTTCAACGTACAGGAGATTTCTTACTAGCCTAGTTGTCAGATTTGTTTCTGTACTGCTTGAGAGACTAGGCTTGGTAAGGCATGACTAATTAAGATAGAAAACTACAGACTTTTTGTAAATAGCGTCCCTTAATTTTAAAAAGGGTGGTTCCAGAGTTATGGCCGTCACAACTTTGATTTATCACAAAATGGACAAACAAAACATGAATTACAAGAGTTATGGATGCTATATGATATGGACAAGCTTTTTGTGGAGACATTAGCAAAAGTCTGCGAGTCTGTAATCTAAGGTCAAATCCATTTTACAGAAAAGTCTTTGCTGAACACAACAAAGATTTACAAAATATTGTCCTTTACAATTATAACTTTAGGGAGGATAAATAACTTTAGAGAGGGTGGTGTTTCACCTTCTTGACATTAAAGTGTCTGGAATTGTTTTCCAAAATAATATCCAATTGACAACAATTGTGTTATGAGATATTTAATGTTTCATAACATATTTGTTGTTTCCATAAGATCAGAAATGTTGTAACAAAAAATGCAAATTAGACCATACTGCTACACTGCTTATCCACTTTTCTGGACACTGGAGGATGTCAGGAAACCTTGTGGGACTTCCATTTAAAATAAATGACTCTGTAACTATCACAGATTGCTAGTAAACACACTTATCATTACATGAAAAAAATTGTAGTACCATGTATGAGAAATTGATTGCAGTATATGTTTTCCAAAATAATCATAACTAGAACGCATTTTCAAGATATCAACAATCGCCTCAGTGAAAGTTGAAAGAATAAATCCCAGAACGTGTACACAAAATATGGTGAACATGCAAACTTCTGAAGCTAAACTATAATACAACCCTGTTTTCAAAAAAGTTGGGACGCTGTGTAAAATGCAAAAAAAAAAAAAACAGAATGCAATGATGTGCAAATCATTTAATCCCTACATATAATTGACAATATTACAAAGACAACATGCCAAATGTTGAAACTGAGAAATGCTATTGATTTTGGAAAAATAAATGCCCCTTTTGAATTTGATGCCAGCAACACGTTTAAAAAAAGTTGGGACAGAGGCATGTTTACCACTGTCTTGTATCACCTCTTTTAACAACACTCTGTAAGCATTTGTGAACTGAGAGCAATTGCTGTAGTTTTGATAGTGAACTGCTTTCCCATTCTTGCTTGATATAGGATTTCAGCTACTCAACAGTTCAGTTCAGTTCACTGCAGGCAGGCCAGTTTAGCACCTGGACTCTTACTACGGAGCCATGCTGTTGTAATACTTGCAAAATGTGATTTAGCATTGTCTTGCTGTAATAAGCAAGGCCTTCCCTGAAAGACAGTGTCTGGATAGCAGCATATGTTGCTCCAAAACCTCTATATATTGTTCAGCATTAATGGTGTCTTCACAGATGTGCAAGTCACCCATGCCATGTACACTAATGCACCCCCATACCATCATGAGTGGTCCCTCTCGTCTTTTGCCTGGAGGGGGCGGCATCCATGATTCCCAAAAATAATTTCAAATTTTGTTTTGTCGGGCCACAGGACAGTTTTGCACTTCGCCTCAGTCCATCTTAAATGAGCTTGGGCTCAGAGAAGGCGGCAGCATTTCTGGATCTTGTTTATGTATGGTTTCTTCTTTGCATGGTAGATTTTTAACTTGCATTTAACTCAACATTTTATTGCGGATGTGTTCACAGACAATGGTTTTCAGATGTTTTCCTGAGCCCATGCAGTGAATTCAACTACAGAATTGTGTCTGTTTTTAATGCAGTGCCGCCTGAGTGCCCAAAGATCATGGCTATCCAATATTGGTTTTCGGCTTTGTCCCTTGTGTACAGTGATTTCTCAGGATTCTCTGAATCTTTTAATGATATTATGTACCGTAGATGATGAGATCCCCAAACCCTTTGCAATTTTACCTTGAGAAATATTATTCTTAAATTGTTGCACTATTTGCCCGTGTAGTCATTCACTGAGTGGTGAACCCCTCCCCATCTTTACTTCTGAAAGACTCTTTTTATACCCAATCATGTTTCTGACTTGTTGCCAATTAACCAAATTAGTTGTGAGATGTTCCACCAGGTTTTTTTTTGTATTACACAACTTACAGGCTTTTGTTGCCCCTGTCCCAGCTTTTTTTAAACGTGTTGCTGGCATCAAATTCAAAGTGGTCATTTATTTTTCAAGAAACAATAACATTTCTCAGTTTCAACATTTAATATGTCGTCTTTGTACTACTTTCTATTAAAAATAGGTTGATTTGCACATCATCATATTCTGTTTTTATTTCCATTTCACACAGTGTCCCAACTTTTTTGGAAATGGGGTACATTATTATCTATAATATCCACAACTCTTATGAATAATACAGATATAATCCTTAAAAAGGGTACTGACAATGAAAGAGAGAAACTAATTATAGTGTCACATTTCAGGAAGGGAAGCAGAGCCAGTTGCAGGTAATAGGGTTTTTTATTTGAAGCTAAAGGAAATTCACACCAAAACTAGAGTCAGAACGTAACCAAAAATAAATCTACCCCTTACATAAGACGCACAACAAAACTTTACTACAGTCAAGTAACTATATCCTAGAAAGGTGTAGCGCACAGCATACACGCCAATGCAACATATACAATAACCCACAAGGACACGGGGAACAGAGGGACCTATATACACACAGCTAATGGGGCGGATACAATAATCTGGTGTGACACAAAGACAGTCCGGGATTGGATAATGAAGGCTAGGGTGATGCTAGCTAGAAGGTCGGCGACGCCGACAGTTCCGCCGGAACGGAACTGGAGGAGGATCCAAAACGGGGGGGGAATGTGACATAGATTGTTATACCTACATGAAAATTAGCTTCACAGAGAACCTTCAACAATAATCCCACAGAAGGTGCATATTGTACAAAACATTTCCTAAAAAGTTTCTAAAAAGTTTTTGTAACAATGAATGTTACGTTGCCTATCCCCAAATCACACAAACAAATCAAGAACTTCCATCTGGTCTAAAATATAAATCTTCAAGCCTCTCCTGGGGAACCCCCAGCCATCTCACAGTTTAATTTTAGCCCTGAATTAGCTCACCTTATTCAACAGGTAAGGGCTTGTTAATTAGTTAATAAGTTGATTCAGGTGTGCTAGCTCTGGGATACATCTAATTGATGGAATGGCTGGGGGGTCCCCAGGAGAGGGTTGAAGATCTATGGTCTATATGACTTTTTTAACACCTCATCTGGATAACTGACATTGAGGGAAAGCTAATTGTCCAAAATACAGTACATAGAGGTTTCCACAGTGATAAAGTCTACATTCCGACAATGAACCCCGGTCTGAGATATGGCATTTTCTTTGCAACTCTGTCTAGAAGGCCAGCATTCCGGAATCGCCTCTTCACTGTTGATGTTGGGACTGGTGTTTTGCGGGTACCATAGTCATTTACAACATTAACAATGTCTACACTGTATTTATGATCAATTTGATGTTATTTTAATGGACAAAAATGTGTTTTTCTTTCGAATACAAGGACATTTCTAAGTGACCCTAAACGTTTGAATGGTAGTGTGCATACTGATAATAAACAATGTGGTTTAATTAGGAAATTCTACATTTTCTTTTTGGATACTAAGGTTTACCTTCGAAATTGCCCAGGAACAATATGTTTAGTCTGCAGCCATGCTCAGTGTCATCTGCTGAGGAGCAAGCAATAGGGGAGGGGGTCAGGTGCAGTGCTCAGTGAACCAGAAGCTGAGGCTGGGGCCTGAGTCGCGGCCGTGATTTGTCTCTGCAGGAGTTAAAGGCTAATTCAGATTCATTGGTGATCTATCCTTGTACGGGCAGATAGAGGTGGAGCGGGTGGAGCCTGCACTGTGTGCATCAGTAAGGGAGGCATGCAGTGGGTGTTGTTGGCCTTGGTGTATGATGAGTCATACAGACAGTCAGTAGGCATGGGAAGAGCCCTGTTAGAGTGAGCTGAGAGCTGTGTATTGACGTGACTGAATCAAAGAGGGGCCACACAGCACACGTCCTCTCTGATGGGCCGGGTAAGTGTCTGGTAATGGATCCATAGGCCTAGACAGCAGCAGTTGTGTGTATGTGTGGGTGTGTGTGTGCGTGTGTGAGCGTGAGAGAGTGAGGCTGCCTATGTGTGAGGTGTGTGTACCTAGCTGAGGTTAGTGTGTGATTCCCTGTGACAGAGCGACTCGCAGCAGAACATCTTTAGAGGCCTAGGAAACATGCCTGAACTGCTTGATACCCTGTCTGGTCAACATCTTCACTCAGACAACCACTCACATATAATGTGTTACTTAGACAAGTGGTTCCCAACATTTCCTCCAGGGCCCCTCTTTTCACCTTTTAAAAAACGATTTTGTTAAATTTGACTAACTTGGGGAAATGTGTGTGTTTCCAAGCAGTGATGTAGTGGTAAAAAAGCTGGGTAAACTATGAATTTCTCTGGGTTAAACAGTATCAATGAATTGCATTTGATGCAAGTCTACTAAAAAGGAAGGCCTAGTGTAGAGAATTAATCAGGTTATTAATCAAAAAAAAAAATCTGTTCTGGACACGTTCCACCAAACATGTGATTTGTAAACTAAATATATATTTATTAATTAACCGCAGTAAACAACTAACCTCTCTCCTCTCTTTCTGTACCACTGTGCTCTTTCTCCACCCATACTTCATACTTCATGTGCCTGAGCAATGCTGGGATCGTGGTAATAACTGGGTAAATGATAATTAATTAAATGAAAGTGTGAAAAAATGCATTTCAAAGAAAAAAGCGCTTACGTGTGTTTACCCTCCACTACAACACTGTTTCCAAGTTAGTGTCCTGTAATTCTCCAATTCTACAACATCATCCATGACATCTTATAATAATAATAATTGACCAGATTCCCCAAAATGTTTCTTAAATATGTTTTTCTATGATAATTTAAGTGTATTAAACCGCACTTCAAGTAAAGACATTTTCTTGTACTGACACAAATTAGGTCAATTTATAAGCAACTGTCACACATTGTAGAAAATGGCAAATTTCTTTGACTCATCACATTTAGAAGGTTGTAGCTCATCCCATTTTGAAAGTTGTAGCTCATCCCATTTAGAAGGTACAAGACAACCAATCGAGTCGTGTTTTCCTCCGGACCCCTGGGTTGGATGTCCTCCAGTGGAGGCTGCATGGGTGTGTCAGAATGCTTGTGTCTGGATGTGTGATTGTTGAGCCGTCTGGTTTGTCTTCCTTTACATTCCAACGTAATGTGTTGTGCATCCTTTCTCCAGCATGGTGGTGTGCTGCGATTCTCATTGTCCCCATTGGTCCAGACGGAGCGCACTAAAGCTGAACATTGCGTCACTCTGCTGAGAGGAGGCTGACATGAGTAATGACTGTACTGGGGAGAGCTGCAGGTGGAGGGGACGAGAGGGACAGTGGACACGGACGTGGTCACACACATACACACACACACACTGCGTTGCTAGTGGCCCCTCCAGAACGGATGTGGGCTGAACAGAACCCAGCCCCACTGCTTGCTCTGCAGATCAGTTTCAGAAATAAAATGATCTTTCCTGGGTTGATTATTTATTAAGTGGGATGGACTGAAAGACAATGAAGGCTTAATGTCAGTGTGAACGCTGACTTGCTTTGACATCAAACTGAGTGTGGGTTGTTGTCGAGAGTTTGAGGTTATTGTTCATCGACTGGCAGTGACCCGACAGACAGACAAACAGACGGAGCGTTGCTACTGTGTTGCTGATGTAATGGGTATTTTATTCCCACTATATTACATCCAAGCAAGGAAAGAGTGCCCTCCGAGCAGCGAAGTGTCTCTCTGCCTGAAAACTCACTGAAGGGAAGGTTGCAGGATAATGACTGAGCTAGTACAGTCTTCACCACCACCTAGCAGCCAAACGGGCCATTTTCTCTACAATGGGCTGACTGCCAAAAACAAAGGCCTTACTATAGTCTTGCTTAGCATATGTGCAAGGATATACACTAAAGCATACTTAATTCTTACTTGCCTTTTGTGTTTCATCATCCTCTGTGTCGGCGTAATAGACAACTAGCAATGGAGGAGCCCCCAATAAAGCCCCAATAAAGAGCAGCCTGAATGGAGTGAGGAAAACAGACAGCAGCAGCACATTACTTTGATATTTTGAATGAAGCAAGAGGAAAATCAATAAGGCAAAGGAGCTATGGAAACACTGGACTTAATGTAATTAGGAGTGACAAAGCCAGGGGTTACCATGGCAACCAGGCTGGTTTAGCTACATAGTCGTGAGTTAGACAGGAAGGAGGCATTTCTCTATGGTGACAGCAGTTATTGTTGACTAGACCTGAAGAATCAGAGACAGCAATGCACACGACATACATCTGCTACAGACACACCATTGTGAAGGTATGAACACAGATGTAGAAATAGCCTAATGTGATACAGTCTATTTAATTAGGTAATTAATTATGGAACATAAAATATGGATTCATTTACAGTTGATAAGGGCCCCCTCTTGCATATGAAGTCCATAGCCTGAAATTATAAAAAGACTGATTACTATAATTATCACCAATGTTCAATCTAATTTCTTTTGGCACAGAGCGCTGATCGGAAACTTCAGAGAATTTACAATGAACACTGAGGCTGTACCCACTTTTAAGTTACAGTTTTAGACAGTAACCAATGGTGCTCTTTACACGAAACTTATCGAACAAATCCCATAAGATTTTTTCATAGAAAAATTATATAGCCTACATTACATATAACCTACACAATATAACCTACACCAGAAGCCTTTTGTAGTGTTAAATGTTGGCCCACATTCTATGAGACATTTAACGTAAGCTCCTTTTACATTAGGAGTTTACATACATTAATGATTATTTACTTGGTTGGTAAGACCATGTGCCAAATATGTGAATCATGTATGAATAAAATGAATTATTATTCCCATATATTATTACCTTTTGCCTAAACATCAGACCATGGTTACTGGATAATCAGTCTGAAACATTCTACCTGACAAAAGATGTAACTGTCTCTACAAGCTAGTGTTAAATGAAACAACATTTAAATTATTCTATTCAATCCTGTTTGTTTTGGCAGTCTCAATCTCCAATGTTCCTCTCACGGCTTGTATTTCTGGTTTGTATTTTTCAACTCCTGATGTGCTTTTTGTGATATAAAAAATTACCTGAACACAAATGACAAAGTATGTTCCCTTCCAGTCAGCAGGAAGTGGCTTAGGTTCATTATGATAATACAAACCAACAATGGAAACAGCAGAACCATATACATACTAGCATACTCGAAATGTAGGTTAATAGTCTCTAGCATACTAGAGACTATTACTAGCATACTCGAAATGTAGGTTTACTAGCATACTCGAAATGTAGGTTTTGTCTCAGGTGACTTCCAACAGAAGAACAAAGTCAGCAGATAAAAAAAGAAAGAAGAAAGTTGAATCAACATTGATTTATGATGGGACTTTTATAATTGGGCTAATAACTAGCAAAGAATATCCAGAAATGTGCACACGCATGAATCTGAGCACAGCTCTGATCTGAAAAGCACATTCATTTGCGGTTTGGAAAGACCACTCAGGGGCTAGACTTGTGTCAATAGAATTGTAAATCAATGTGGACTGGCACTGCCTACACAAGAAAATCATAGTCTCAGTCTTGCAAAGTTAGATTTGTTTAAGTTTCTTTAATTGACAAGGGAATGATATTATGTCCATTTAATCAAAAAACTTTGATCTACGCAGGGCTAGCATTTCTTTTGCCCATCAGTCCTGCATTTTTGTCATGCATATTTCCAACATACACTTCCTTTTTTTAATTCTGTGATATCCTATTTGTGATTAAGGCCCTACTTCATCGCAGTTGATGTTGAGAAACATGTCTTCCGAAGCATATCCAATGTTATTTGGGGTGCTTATCATTCTGTGTGCTCAACCAGGAAGTCCAGACCGGAATCCTCATGTGCCAGAAAGAAGCACTCTCTGGCCTTTCACCTAGACTGAACTCAAAGGTACCTACACTGCCACAAGGAGTCACTAGAGTACCATGGGGCAAGGCAGCCAAATTTTATTACTAACCCCCCAAACACGGACATTGCTGGCCAATTGCACTTCACTCCATGGGACCCCTGAGCTTATCCATGAGCAGGACTCAAACCCTGGGGCAGTGGGGCAGGATTCAAACCCAATGATGAAGCTAACTGCAAGGCAGAGGCTTTCTCGCTGCGCCATTCTAGGGCCCCTTAACATTTGAATCCAAGAACAAAAACACTTATTTTAATGTGGTAAAATTAACTGAGACTGCTATGAACAGAAGAAAAGTAGCATACTAATAGAGTAACAGATATGGATTTACATGCTCACAGTCTTATCAAGGTGAATGTAAGAAACTTTTAAGATTACCTGCACTTCCTGGTTGTTAGAGAACCCCATGCGTGCAGAGTCCAAAACAAAGAATTTCAGAAGTCTAATATTCCCTATTAAGTGTTGTGATTGATTGAAGCGCAGTAAAGGCCTGCATAATCCTATGACCCAAGACATGATGTGTGTTTACTTTTCTGAGAAATCTCTGTCTAATCAGGCTAGCCATGGCAGTTAAAACATAATCACCACTGTAAAACGCATATAGATATTATTTGCTTCTAGCCTTGCAAATGGTTTGCAAAAACAGGTGTTTGTACAAACATTACTGTCCGCCTTTCCAACATTTAATTAACTGTTTCAATTTGGAATCGGGATCTCCATGGTCTATATTGCATAAAATTGTACCAGAATGAAATTTGTAAATATTAGCAAAATCATGAATCAACACACACACCTCCGGAAAAAATTAAGAGACCACTGCACCTTTTTCTTTCCTTTCCAAAAAAGTTGAAAAGGAAAGTTTTGAGTGAGGAACACAAGTGTTCAATTTGCAGTGGTCTCTTAATTTTAACCCTTCTGTTTCTCACTCAAAGCCTTACTTTTTGACTTTATTGGAAAGGAAAGAAAAAGGTGCAGTGGTCTCTTAATTTTTTCCAGAGCTGCAGTTCATGGACATAGAAAGTCCAGTAAATCTGCTCGCATGATGAGTCAGATGATGTTCTAAATGTATGACCACAGTCAATGCCCATAGCAACTTGAATGAATCAAATGATTTTAAACAATAAACATGAGTACAAAAAGAAACTACAAACTGGCTTGGCTAGCAATGCAAGATTTGCATCGGAACTATGTCTTTTAGGGAGAAAACAGCATAGATAATAGAACACTACATAGGCTGAGGTCATGGAGCAATCTGGCAGCCATGTTTCCAGTGACCTGTTTTCAACCAGCTGTAGTAAAAACAACTGGGGTACGGAAGTAAAGTTTTCTCATTGAAACCAATGCAGCCAAAGCTGATGTCAAGCAATAGAAACACACATATTTAAACATTTTTCCCAATAATAACGGAAGTAAAACTTTTGTCCAGATGTTGTAATTGGTGCATATCGTAGTCACCAGTCAATTGATAGTTTTCACGTGTTGTCACGGCATATGGGAAAACCCACTTGGCGGGCAAAACACAGTCTCCTTCCATTGCCTACCATCAACAACTTTGACTACTTTTACTAGTAATCATTTTACTAGTTATTCTTATCATACTAAATGCCAGATAGTTGCAGTTCCATTGGATGCGCTAAGCGCATATACAGTGGATATAAAAAGTCTACACACCCCTGTGAAAATGCCAGGTTTTTATGATGTACAAGAATGAGACAAAGATAAATCATGTCAGAACTTTTTCCACTTTTAATGTGACCTATAATGTGAACAATTCAATTGAAAAACAAACTGAAATCTTCGAGGGGGAAAAATTAAAAATAAAAACCTTAAAATAACCTGGTTGCATAAGTGTGCACACCCTCTTATAACTGGGGATGTGGCTGTGTTCAGAATTAACCAATTCTGGCTGTGCACAGGAGAGGTCCTTGCAATCTGACAGATTTGGAGCGCTTTTGAGTGGGCAAATATTGCCACGTCAAGATGTGCCATGCTAATAGACTCCTACCCAAAAAGACTGAGTGCTGTAATAAAATCAAAAGGTGCTTCGACAAAGTATTAGTTTAAGGGTGTGCACACTTATGCAACCAGGTTATTGTGAGTTTTTATTTTTTATTTTTCCCCCTCAAAGATTTCAATTGTTCACGTTATAGGTCACATTAAAGGTGGAAAAAGTTCTGACATGATTTATCTTTGTCTCATTCTTTTACATCACAAGAACCTGGCATTTTCATAGGGGTGTGTAGACTTTTTATATCCACTGTATATTGTATTTGCAATCATATCTACATGTAATCAGTGTAATGAATGATGTGATCGGTTTTCGTCTGCAACCAACTCCAATGGCCTAGCTAACGTTAGTGAATCTAGCTAAACCTCTTGTTAAACATATAGTGTTAGCTAATTTAATAACAAAGTTAATACAGGAGAAAATTGCACCAACCCAGCCTTCTCCACAGCAACACAGGCTGTCAATGGTGGGCCATTTAAACAGTAGGAATGGTTTACCTGACATTGGGAAAACGTGTATATTATTACTGGTACATTTGTCACAAGATTCTGTGTTATACTGGCTGCACTACGCTACACTAACCACCCATAGAACCAGTGGTAATTTAGGTAAATTAGGACTCAACTTCGCTTGGAAAATGAAGAATTTCTTCTCTTTCACCTCCCAAACAAATGCTTTATTGACCCACCCTGATCGATTGTACAGATAGCTGTCTGTATTTTTGTACACATTCATTTTGGTAAGGGGATGGATTCTCCCCAAAGTTCAGCTTCGGCAGGGATGTCACTGTTTTTAACGATGTAAATAACGCAGAGGGTGCTGTACAGGGACGTCACTAGAAATTCATGGATTGGGGGGCTAAGCCTCAGTTTGGAGGGTCTGGGCATATTCCCCTAAACATATTTTCATCATGTATTTTGAGAGTAGCAACAGGGGTAAAATTGATCAAAATAAAGTTAATTTTGTTCAAGGTTGGCTAAAAGTCCACCTGTCTCATAGTTTGTGTTAGACACTGATCTAATGACTTACATTTTATCCAAGTAAAGAAATTAAAGTCCACTCCATCCAACACCAACCAAAGGCATAAAAACGGCCAAAATGCCAAAATACTATTTTGGCCGTGTCAACTAGGCCTATAGTTCATAGTAAATTAACATCTACATACATATTCTGTTTCTAAATACGATTTCTCTGAATCATTTCAAAACAGATTTAGTCATTAGCCTATTCATCTCAGAATGAATTCATTAAAAAACATGATCATAATTAAACAAGAAACCAGGCAAGCCGAGTTCAGCCGGCCCGCAATAGAAATTGTTGATCGTTGTTGCCCTCCAGAGATTCAAACCCGGGTCTCCCACGTGAAAGGCTGTCTTTAACCACCACGCCACAGAGCTGCCCATTTGCTGGGTGTTGGTATAGCCCCTTGACATTATATAATTTTGTCACTAATTAACATCATGCCAAGTTTGAATATTTCGTTAGACACCATTAACCATTGTGTTAAACTGAGTAACGTTTCTTATTAAGTTTACCTCCACCACAAATAGCATCTATGAACTGTATGACTTTTGCCACTGGCCGTTTTAAAAGCTTATTAGCCAGTAATATGTTGCCAGACACCATTAAGCATTGTGTTAAACTGAGTAACATTTCTTATTAAGTTTACCTCCACCACAAATAGCATCTATGAACTGTATGGCTTTTGCCACTGGCCGTTTTAACAGCTTCTTAGCCATTTGTGAATGACACTGATACAATAAGTACTGTATCAATTGAAAAGACGAGAGAATCGTATAGTCAGCAAAGTTTTTGTCTATCCTGAACAAATCCTAATACATAATTCGAAAATCCACCAGAAATAGTTGCAATGTAACAGTAAACACTTTAATTTTAGGCTTCCTATAACATAGCTACTGAAGGTTGTAGCCAGCGAAGTTTTTGTCTATCTTGAACAAATCCTCTTTTGTCACTGGCCGTTTTAACAGGTAATTAGCCATTCGCGAATTACAATGATGCAGTATCTATCAATATAAGTGACGA
This sequence comes from Esox masquinongy, assembly GCA_016801175.1. NCBI lineage: Eukaryota > Metazoa > Chordata > Actinopteri > Esociformes > Esocidae > Esox > Esox masquinongy. The sequence goes on from JACXGI010000380.1 coordinate 17,416, forward strand.
TAACTGACTTTTATATCAAGTGAAAAGACGAGAGAATCATGTAACCAATGAAGTGTTTGTCTATCCTGAACAAATCCTAATATCTACCAGAACTGTTTTATTTTAGGCTTCCGATTACGTAGTTACAGAAGGTTGTAGCTAACAAAGCTTTTGTCTGTCCTGAACACATCCTGAGGCATAATATGTTTATCAGTGACGGGAGGCGATCGCGGGACCCGTTGTTCCGTAGTCCGCGTCTCTAACCGCTACGCTATTTTACGAGGGTCAGTCAGTCAGTTAGTTAGTTAGCCATGTTTTAACAATGTTTTGCCCGACAGGCTATCAAAGCAATCACGTGACTGAACACTATGAATACTAAAGCGATACTTGAACTTCAACCACTGGAAAAGTAGTTTACCATGCCCTCTTGGTACAATTGCTTCATAAGACCATCAGTGGATGTTAAACGTTTAGTCATGTGACAGGAAGAAGTGAGACTTCCAGTCAGGAGAGCTGTGATTGGCTCAGGTGAGGTAAACTTTCCACCTCTATTGACCTGCATTGTTTGCAGTGCTTTGTGTAGACATTATAAATCTCCGCATTCGCAAGTGTGCCTTGTTCAAATTCCAAAGTGTTTGAGTCAATACTTGCTCACTCTACTTTTCTGTGGTTAAATTAGTATAATACTATGGAGTTAGATGTGTCTCAATATTCGTAAATATATATAGAAAATCTGTGCGTATATTCATCACAACTCAGAAATAAAAATAGGCTTTGTAAATGTGAAAAAATATTTTGTAAATAAAAACATTATCTGTAAATATGTAAACATGTTTCACAAATATAAATAAAATTTGTAAAAAACATATTTCGCAAAAAAAACACGTCCTAGCTACCTATTTCGCAATTAGGTAGCTAGAACATGTTTTTCCTGAAATGTGAGTATAACGTTTATTTGTGTAACAATATTTTCAGCAAATGACTGCATCACCAATGGGTAATACAAAGCCGAGTGTGTTTTCGACTTCAGGCAACTAACTTAAGCACAGTTAGTTATGTCAGCCTACATCTGGTTGGCTAGCTAGCCAGCTAGTAGGTTACTGTTGCTTAACTAAAGTAATGAAGCCAGGCATCTAACCCCACCGCGCGACTGACTAGATAACGGTATGTTGTTGACTTGCACAGGTGCATTCTTTTCATTTAGTATGAGTCTTGCACATCGTGCTAACTTTAGTTGTTATAAAAGGAAAACTGTATGCATGTGTTAGTCCTCAGAATGTGTGTAAGTACAGAGTGATAGTACACCAACATCATGGTTCACCTACATCTTTAGTTTGTTAGAAGTGTATGTACTTTTTATTTAAGTATTGGTCGCCACTTGTCAACCTTTAATCACACATCTAATCAGAGATAGAATTATATCTACTGCACAACACACAGTGCACTTCTGGCTTTCACAGGTTATTTGAGAAGGGTTCCCAAGATGCTTTAAGTTTAAAACAAACTGGAATATTGGATCTTTTTATCAGGAGTAACCCTTAATATAATGTGTTTGTATTTCTCTTTGTTTCCCTCCTACTGTAGCTTGTGTCAATGTCCCCTCACAATGTCCATCAATGTCCCTCACACTAAACCTCAAGGAAATAGGTGAACACTCTTCAGTTCCTTTGCAGTATTTTTAGAATGACATTCCCTAATATTCAAAGTGTTAAATTTACTAAATGCATGAACTATACTGTAGTGATCTTTGCTGACTTCTACACTACCTGAATCTCAGTGTTCTTACCACTGATTTGATACTGTTACTTAATTGCACAAAAAAGATCCATCAATCATGTGACATTACCCTGCTTCTCTGTCCTTCTTTTTTCAGCAACGTGTTTTAACGACCATCCTCTTTGCCACCACTACCAAATTATGGCCCGTCATTGAACTCCTAAAATAATCTGTCTCCATGTCATCAGGAACTAAGGATTATTTCTCAGAGAGGAGACCATAACATAAAATATACTGTATAGTTATTAATATTGCTTTTATTATTATAAATATTTTTTTTTGTTATGAACCCTGTCTTTGTTTGACATCACGTTGTCAGTATGATGTACAAAATACTCTGTATTTATTAAATCCCCATGAATTCAAATTAGTAATTACATACTGGAGTATCCTTGTATTCAAAAATATAAACTTTGCTTTGAGAATGCCTGATGTCATCCTCCATTCACTACTGTCAATGAGCAATTACAGTTAAAAAGTTTGCATACCCTTGGAGAATTGGTAATATATGTACCATTTTTAAAGAAAACATGGGTGAGCAGGCAAAACACATTTATTTTATTTCGTATGGGATTCATATTCAACTGTAGGTTATAACAGAATGGTACAATCATAAAACAAAACATGTCAATAAAGAAAAAAATGAAATGACCCCTGTTCAAAAGTCTGCATACCCTTAGTTCTTAATACTGTGTATTGCCCCCTTTAGCATCAATGATAGCGTGCAGTCTTTTGTAATAGTTGTCTATGAGACCCCGAATTCTTGCAGGTGGTATAGCTGCGCATTCGTCTTGGTAAAATGCTTCCAGGTCATGCAAAGTCTTTGGTCGTCTTGCATGAACTGCACGTTTGTGATCTCCCCAGAGTGGCTCGATGATATTAAGGTCAGGAGACTATGATAGCCACTCCAGAACCTTCACCTTTTTCGACACTAATTGCAATTTAAAAAGCCACAGGTGTGGGAAATTACCCTTTAAATGCCATTTTAACCTATGTGTGTCACGTTTTGTGTCTGCCAAACATTCAAGGGTATTTCTTTTGATCAGGGCCATTTAGGTGATTTCTGTTATAATTATGATTTAAAAAGGAGCCAAACAACTATGTGATAATAAATGGCTTCATATTATCACTAACCTTAAATAAAAGACCATTTTTTTGCATGATCAGTCATATTTTCAAAATCAATGCCAAAATTGCACAATTTCTGCCAGGGTATGCAAACTTATGAGCACAATTGTATAACCACTAACACTAGCTAGATGTGCAAGACTCATACTAAATGAACCAAATGCAGCTTTGTAAGTCAACAACATATCACGCTGTGGGGTTAGATTAGGGTTGCCACCTTCAATGTGGAAAAATAAGGGACACCTTGCCAGCGGCCCCAAACCCGGGGGACACAAATGAAGCGGGGTCTGGGGGTCCTCCCTAATGAGAGTGTCAGATGCTTCATTCCCTGCATTCTGGTGAATTTCTATGCACCAAATTGTATGCATAGAAATGCATTGTATGCATTTTTATTCATAATTTTCAAAGTCCTCTGCTGTGAACATGAATGTAATGGAAATAGAGTAAATAAGAGTAAAGAACAGTTGCATCAATTATATTAAGGATTAAAACATCAGATCATAGACATGGGCAAGATGTTTGGTCTTTCAAAATAAACTATTTGGAAGATTTGGAAGAAGCAAGAACCCACCCTCCAGGAAGGATGATGTAGCCTAGTTTTGTCTGTTGCTGCTCCCGTACTCTGGAATAGTCCATCCCACATTAAGTCCCGTTCCACCATTGACAATTTTAAATCAAATTTAAATAGACACATTTTTTCTCTTGCTATTAGTTCAGTCTGACATTGTCCCTTGGTTTTTGTCAAGTCCACTCTTTACTTATTTTTAACGTCCTCTTACTGTGTTTTAATCTGTTGTTGGTTTTATATGATTTCTCTTAACTTCTTATGGATTTGTTTTTACATAATTTTAATTGTCTAAAGTCTTTTCCATTTTAGTCTTGCCCTATATGTATTATATGTACTATTGTATTCTATTATGTATGGTTGCCTTTTATGTATTATTCACTTAATCATGTATACAGACCCGGTGGCACAGGGGCATTACCTCCCAGCAAAAATTCTTTGCCCCCCAAAAATAGTTTGGGTAATGCTTCCCAATACTGTATTTCACTAATAACTGTTGGGAATGTAGGCTAGCTCTCTTGCCTTCATCTGCTGTTGGGAATGTAGACTAGCTCTCTTGCCTTCATCTGCAAATGCGATCGGATCGAATATGTGCTTTAAGTGATGTGATCACTAAGCTACAAAGAATGTGTAACTACTGCAGTTACTAAAGCTTTCAAATTTGATTGACAGCTCTATATTTTGCTAGTATATAGCCTCAGCAAGCCATGCATGCAAAGACTATTTGCTTTCCGTCCGTCGTGCTTTAGCTACTATTCTATGTTGATAAGTGGGATAAATGTGCCCGTCCATGGCAATCAAAAGCCCGTCCAAAACGTTTGTTCTAGCGCCTGCGCGTATACCTGTTTTGAGGCAGATGTTAATCCATCTGCCTCGACTGTAAAGCACTTTGTGTCAACTACTGTTGTTTCTAAATGTGCTATATAAATAAAAGTGACTTTACTTTCAACCAAGTGGGATATTCGTTACATTTCTCTCACACATACACATACAGCTCGTGCGTGCGGAGTGTAATATCTTCAGCTAACAGAACTGTCAACTAATCTGGGAAAACTGCACTGCTGATGTTACCTTGCGTCTGAGTCTCCGTAAGCAGGGCAACGATGACGTTCAGTGACAGACAACTCGCCTGTCATTCTGATTAAATACTTCTCCGCTATGTTTCATGAAACTATTTTGGTTTTATTATTTTTCGTGGCAATCTAAGCTTAACGTAGGGTGTGCATGAAAAAAATCGCGCCCCGTATTGATTCTGTAAGGGACAGTGCATTTTATTTTTCAATACGGGACGATCCCATATTAAACTGGACGGGTGGCAACCCTAGGTTATATAGGCGGAAATCCCGAGGGGGACAGGGGGACACGACCCCCCCATCCTGGGGAAAAATATGATTTGTCCCCCTCAATGTATCACTGTGAACATAACTATGTAATTGCAATAATATTAATACTATGCAGTGAAAGCAACTGTGCTCATTATAGACATTTAATTGCACGTTTTTACGTTACAAAAGATTGCAAACCCCCCGCCGTTTGCCTCACAATGGTTTGATCCACTGCCCCCCCAGCCCTCAGCAGAGGCACGTCGTGCAGGTACAGTGCGTGTGGATCTGACGGAGTCTGTCGTTGGTGGCGGACTTTCAGTAGGTAGGTCTAACAAAGGATATGTTAGACATTTCTTTATTTCTACCGCTCAATAAAATAAGACATTTATAACTGTCACCAGCCTTCATTTTCTCTGCATTGAATTACATGTCACACTTCGTTAGCTAGCGGTTAGCTGACGTTTTCTAGCTAGCTACAGTAACATCAACCAGTCTTTGCAGCTGTTTGCAACTGATTTCGAGTCAATTAGATTAGATTCAACTTTATTGTCATTGAACAAGTACAACTACAACGAAATGCAGTTAGCATCTACCTGTAACTAGAAGTGCAAATAGAAGAGGGCAGAAAATGTGCATATATTTACAAGTATTAAGTATAATGTATATTACAAGTGGAATGTATAAACGTGCAATGAAGGCAAATGCAGTACAAATGGCAATATTAAATGTGCAATGAGAGAAGCATGAGTCAATAAAGAAGCTTGCAATGCAATGTATGTAATGTTCCTTAGCTGGCAAGATGCCAGTGTTTGTGTCAACCGTCTGAAAGGCACTTAATGCACGTAGCTAACATCCAGTAAGTTTGTTTCACACACAATAGCTGAATTTGCAGAGCTACAGTAGCGAGAAAACCGAGGGTGCAAACTTAAACAGTATCATAGCACTACTTTTGGTGTCCCCCTCAAGAATGGCTCTTGAAAAAATTTAATGTAATTGTCCCCTCCAAAGTTGATATCAGATTTTCGCCCCTGCTAGGTTAGATACCTTCATTACTTGTTTAGTAGCCAACCAGATGTAGGCTGACATAACTGTGCTTAAGTTAGTTGCCTGAATGTCGAAAACACGTTGTATTACCCATTGGTGATGCAGTCAAATATTGTTACACAAATAAACGTTATACTCACATTTCAGGAAAAACGTGTCCTAGCTACCTATAGACTTCAATCTACCAGGATCCAGTCCGGATTTTCCATAAGTCCCACCAAGCGAGCCCTCTGAAACCAAGCACACGAGATCTTGTCGACCGAAGGAAAATGTGTCTCAAAAATGTGTAAATATAAAATTCAGATCCGTAAATAAAATTAAGATTTGTAAATGTTAAGCAACAGTTGTAAATATTTTACAGATTTGTGTTTTATTTGCGAAATATGTTTTTACATATTCACAAATTTTATTTATATTTGTGAAACATGTTTACATATTTGCAGATAATGTTTTTATTTACAAAATATTTTTTCACATTTACAAATCCTATTTTTATTTGTGAGTTGTGTTGAATATACGCACAGATTTTCTATATATATATTTACGAATACTGAGACACATCTAACTCCATACAATACCTGTAAATTGTCTGTTTATAATCATGCAATAAGGCTTCAGGTAATAAAAGTTTTGAGGCACTTTGTGTGATCTTCATTGCTCTTCATGGAGAGGTTGTTTCCTCTATCTCCATCAGGACCCTGCTGGGACAATGTCTCCTCGAGCAATCTTAGCACTATTCGGTTCAAGCTTGCTGCCCTTGTTGCTCATTGGATTCAAAGCTCCTCCACTCCTTGTTTTCTTTGGCCAACGTTGAGAGGTCCAGGGTGGATTGTCATTGTGGGTGTTGAAGTTTGAAGTTGACTCTGCTCTACAAACCCAAATACAATTTGATGCTCGGTACATTTCAAAGAAGGTGTAACAGATGAACTCTTCATTGTGTCTCGGATGAAGCAATCATCCATTTACGTTTATTTAAATAACTCTACAATCAAAACGATACAGCTCAGTCCACCTGGTTTGGTGGATAAATGAACAGGGAAAGATAGGTTTATGTGACTGGAGGGACATGTCTCTATATGCTATGAGTATCACATCCATTTACAGCCAGTGGCAGCAGGTGGTCACCATGTGAACTTAAAGGAAAAGTTTGCAATTTTTGAACCTGGGGTCTATTTACAGATTATCTAGCATGATCCTAGTTCATACAGACTTTTTTTCCGTAAACTATTTCAGTTTAGAGTTTTTCTGATTTTTTCATGCAGGCTCACTCTGGGCTAAAATTGAATTGAACTGGGCAACCGATGTAGTGTTCAAAAATACAATGTATGATACATTAGGTTTTCCAAAATGGGAAGGCCACCATGTATTGATCTGCGTCTCCATATGTTCTCCTGAAAAAAATGTGCCAAAATGAGCATTGCATCAATGGTTATGTTCTACGTAAAACTGAACTATTTTTTCATAAACAATTTACTACCTCACAACATCTGTAAATGTCCGCACTCAAACTAACAGCACGGTGCTGTTTCAAAACAGCTGAACTACGGTGTTTACCTCATTGGAGTTTACTAGCTAGCAACAAGCACAATTTATGGACATTTTATCAAAATGTTTTGAGAATATGCCATCTCCTATTGTATTAATCAAATGAAATCTAGCTAATTGTCTAAAAGACAGGGCGTCATTCCGGAATCTTATCAGTCAGGGAAAATAACTGACATGGCCGTTCCCAACAATATCAAAATCGTGCCAATGCTCCGTAGTGGTAATAATTTCGGTACCTCCCTATACTATTCCTGCAGAACGGGACTTATGACAGAATTATCCAAATAGCTATTACATGCCTACTTACAGAAGTGAGAGTTGTCCGTTTGGTCCCTCCGGCCTCTGCCTCTTCTTCCAGTTTACTTTGGGGATGTGGAAGGTTTCCAAAACTGCCCAGTTGATAAGAGCTTGAAAGTCAATGCCATCTGTTGCACACGCTGGAGCCGATTCAGCCTCATCCACGGACACATCAAGGTTCTCAATGGCATTAGGTAGCAATAAATCCCACTCCAGACAGATTTGTGTCTGTTTACCAGCTGCTAATACAACTTGTTGGCATTTTTGTTTGAACTAGTAGTTTATACTAGATGACGTGAGCTACAGTTTTGTAAACAAAGCTGGTTGCCGGATAAATCCTACTCGCAGACAGATTTGCGTCAATTTACTAGCAGCTAATGCAACTTCCTGGCATTTTTGTTTGAGCTTGTGGTCTATACAAGCTAATGTGAATTATAGTTTTGTAAACAAGGCCGGATACAGCCTCCTCACAGACAGATTCATCCGCATGGCAGCTGCTTATACAGAAAGAATAAACAGCGATAACCATTGATACAATACTTGTTTTGGCACAAATTGTTTTCGGAGAACATCCCGAGACCTATATCAATATACCCTGACCTTCCTCTTTTGGAAAACTGAATAAATCATATTTTCGAATGCTAGATCGTTTGCCAGGTTCACTTCCATTGTAGACCGGAAAGATGCTTCCTTTAAAAAATCGAAAAAACTCAAAAAAAATATGTCTCTGCAGTCCAGGATTGTGCTAGATAATCTGAAAAAAGGCCCCAGATTAAAAAATAGCGAACCTTTCCTTTAACATAACCACATTTTCCAGATGAATGACATCTCACCTTTAGGCTAAAGCTGTATGATGGGGCTGTATGATAAGGGGCCATAGTCTGTGTTCAACAAGGTATGGGGGGCTGTCCTGAAAATGTCAACATGATTACTTTTTAATAGTCCTACTGTATATGGATTTTTTTGCTTCCTGCCTCAGATTTTATGATTATTAGCGAGCTGGACAGCAAAACACTTCCCACAAAGTCTTGATTTGTTCTCAGACGTTTGAAAGTATATTGAGTTAGTTTCCCCCTGCCCAAAATGAAATGGTATTTCATACCCACAGGCCAGATTTGACCCCCTCATGGGCCGGTTTGGGCCACAGGCTGTATATTTGACACCTCTGGTTTAAGGGCCTCTACTTTTTGTTCTAGAACTATGGACTGGAGACTGAGAACCTGCGTACCCTGTCCCACAAGCTCAATGCCTCAGCAAAGAACCTGCAAAACTTCATCACAGGGAGGCGTCGAGGTGGCCATTATGACGGAAGGGCTTCACGCCGGCTGCCCAACGACTTCCTCACCTCTGTGGTCGACCTCATCGGAGCAGCCAAGAACCTGCTGGCCTGGCTGGACAGGTAGATGTTACAACTCGGTTGGGGAAGTTTAGGGTTTTGCCTCGGAAAATTCTAGTTGTGTTAGACTTTGACTATTTTTTTTAAACTAAATTTGACTAGATCAAAAATGTTATTTTGTTCTCTTTTATGGTAATGCTGAGGAAAAATATTCCTTCATTCTGATGTTATTTTATTTTTTTAATATCTCATTGGCTGTTCTGTCCCTTTTGACCCTGATGACCCTAATCCCTACATAATGAACTGTCGCCAGATCCCCATTCGTCAGTGTAACAGAGTACTCCTTATTGAAGAACAACATTGTTCAATTGTGCCTGGAGTTAACCACCATAGTACAACAGGTATGTTGGAGAAAGGCTGAGGAATTCCATTAGTTACAAGTGCATCAATTTGTCTCTCATAGAGACCTGGCTGGCTGCATACATACATGTTAATATTTCTATTCGTTCGGTAAGAAACAGTGAAAATAAATGTCCTGGTTTAAACAGCCTCAAGACGCAGTCATTGGAAGCTGTTTTATTTGTAATGTTTTTATATATTTTTTAAGTTTCATTTTCTCACTGATTTTAATTGTCTTGCAGGACTGTACCGTGTATGAGACAGAAAACAAAATTCTTCATGTGGTGAGTATGAAGTTTTTTTCAAATGGAGTTATCCACAGATCTTCCTATGAATCATTAAATGTGCACTTGATACTTACGTTCAGTTAACAGTCCAAACTCACGCAACAGTATTCATGAAAAAAATTTGCGTTGTCTGGGTCAATGATTAAGAACACATTGTTTTACACATACACACACACATACACACACACACACACATACACAGACACAAAGGCGCGCAAGTTCTCTACATTACCTCCACCATGACCACCAGCTGCGTCCCCTCTGACTTCAGGTGGCTGGAGTCATTCCATGTGTCACAAAAAACCACTTGACATCTCTTACTTCATAAAAGAAAGACCCGCATCCCTTCTTTCTTTTCATTTGGTTTAAGGCCCTCTCTTCTTTTCTGTATTCACCACTCAGGTCTTTCATATCCTGTCATTGTTTCTAAAACTTATTAAGAATGTCCCAACCTTCAGACAGACCCTACATCCCAACCCTCCATTCCTTCAGACAGACCCTACATCCCAACCCTCCATTCCTTCAGACAGACCCTACATCCCAACCCTCCTTTCCTTCAGACAGACCCAACATCCTGACCCTCCTTTCTTTTAGACAGACCCTACATCCCGACCCTCCTTTCCTTCAGACAGACCCTACATCCCAACCCTCCTTTCCTTCAGACAGACCCTACATCCCAAACATCCTTTCCTTCAGACAGACCCTACATCCCATCTCTCTGTTCCTTCAGACAGGCCCTATATCTCAACCCTCACTTCCATCAGGCTTAGGTCCTACATCCCAACCCTGCATTATTGTAATCTTACTAATTGTTTGTTGCTCTGGATAAATGTCTGCTAAATTAATAAGATGTCATATGTACAAATGTTTACTTAGAGTACTTGAACATATGATAATGCAGTCACATGCATCCTCCTCATTACCAAGCAGGCAGCACTATGGGTTATTAATAAGACAGTGTGAGGCTGCCTGTGTATTTCTCTAAAGCTGCAGTTTTAAGGCCCTTGGTTGGCAGTCTGTGTTGAATAATGCAGGACCTCCTTGCTGCTCCCACAGGCATTCCTGCCTCTAGCAATTAGACATGGATAGAAACGGTGAGGCAATAATAAAGGAGGAGCTAGGACAAACTATGTTCAGGCCAGACTGGTGTATGTGTGTTTGTGAGAGTTAGTGTGTGTGTGTGTGTGTGTGTACGCATGTGTGTATGTTTGTGTGTATCTGTGTGTGTGTGATAGTGGAGGAGAGAGCTAGAGAGAACAAGGGAAAGTGAGAGCCCAACTGTAGACTAAGGTAATAGCTGGAAGGTCAAGTCTGTGTCACTTTAGCCACGCTCTTCATCAGTAGCCAGTTGTGGCCACTTAGCTACTTGTGGCAGTAATAGAAACCTACAAGCAGTACAGTACATTCAACACGACATCTGAAGGACATGACAGTATCCACGCACTCCTAATACAGTGCTGCATAGACCCCTTTTTCCTCAGCCTGTTAATCAGGGTAGAGTCACAGCTTGCCTTTGAAGAATTGCTCATTAAAAACCGGGTCAGATTCTCTGATAATTGCATGCAGTACTCCATTCTTGTTGATTTAAAAATGCAGACAGGAGAAGAAGACAGTGACTTCATCCATGTCATCTCCAGTTGGCTCCTGTCCTTCTCCAACAAAATGATACTCTTGAATTACTGGAAATTATACATAATCCTGATGCTCACAAAAGACGATGTAACAGACATATAGTAAAACCTGAAATTGTTTGTGTTTTCTCCACCATACAGTTTCCTATTTATCACTCCGGTATCGGAAAATTGAGAGACAGTAATTCACATCGGTAACCCCCATCAAAATCTAACATAAATAACTATGTTAACAAAAGAGTAATTACGTAGTTTTTATTATGTAATTATTTAGTAATAGGGTTACAAAATCACACTTATTATAGGGTTGCAAAATCTGTCATTAAAGTTGGAAATTAGACATAAAGTTATTCAATATGTATAACTAATCTTGCTAGATGCACACATTCTCTTGCTCCACTAACAGTAACAGTCACATATTTGAAGGTTTTACCGTGGCAATTCTCAGGTGACTTTTAAATTTGTTATTACATTGTTACCAATATCTTCCTGTCTTCTTGTTTCTACAGTGTAAAACACTGTCTGGGATCTGTGACCACATCATCTCGCTGTCCTCTGATTCGCTGGTGTCTCAGTCAGCCCACCTGGAAGTGGTGCACCTGACTAACATCATGCCCAGCGAGGGCTTGGTAAATACTCTGACCATACTACTGACGCCTTCATGCCTTCATCCATCCACAGGGCTTCAGTAGTCTCACTACTTTTCAGGATAGCTCTGTAGTATGGATGTAGTAAAATAATTTGTGGCAGTTTCAAACAATTGGAAAATGTTCCAGCAGCAACAGGAATTTATTATATATATATATATATATATATATATATATATATATACACTGAACAAAATTATAAACGCAACACTTTTGTTTTTGCCCCCATTCATCATAAGCTGAACTCAAAGATCTAAGACTTTCTCTATGTACACAAAAGGCCTATTTCTCTCAAATATTGTTCACAAATCGGTCTAAATCTGTGTTAGTGAACACTTCTCCTTTGCCGAGATAATCCATCCACCTCACAGGTGTGGCATATCAAGATGCTGATCAGACAGCATGAGTATTGCAGAGGCGTGCCTTAGGCTGGCCACAATAAAAGGCCACTTGAAAATGTGCAGTTTCACTGTATTGGGGGGGTCCGGGGGGGGTCCGAAAACCAGACAGTATCTGGTGTGACCGCCATTTGCCTCACGCAGTGCAACACATCTCCTTCGCATAGAGTTGATCAGGTTGTTGATTGTGGCCTGTGGAATGTTGGTCCACTCCTCTTCAATGGCTGTACGAAGTTGCTGGATATTGACAGGACCTGCAACAGGCTGTTGTATACCCCAATCCAGAGCATCCCAAACATGCTCAATGGGTGACATGTCCGGTGAGTATGCTAGCCATGCAAGAATTGGGATGTTTTCAGCTTCCAGGAATTGGGTACAGATCCTTGCAACATGGGGCCGTGCATTATCATGCTGCAACATGAGGTGATCGTCGTGAATGAATGGCACAACAATGAGTCTCAGGATCTCGTCACGGTATCTCTGTGCATTCAAAATGCCTTCAATAAAATGCACCTGTGTTCGTTGTCCATAACACACGCCTACCCATACCATAACCCCACCGCCACCATGGACCACTCGATCCACAACGTTGACATCTGCAAACCGCTCACCCACACGACGCCATACACGCTGTCTGCCATCTGCCCTGTACAGTGAAAACCGGGATTCATCCGTCAAGAGAACACTTCTCCAAAGTACCAGATGCCATCGAATGTGAGCATTTGCCCACTCAAGTCGGTTATGACGACGAACTGCAGTCAGGTTGTGACCCCGATGAGGACGACGAGCATGCAGATGAGCTTCCCTGAGACGGTTCCTGACAGTTTGTGCAGAAATTCTTTGGTTATGCAAACCGATTGTTGCAGCAGCTGTCCGGGTGGCTGGTCTCAGACGATCTTGGAGGTGAAGATGCTGGATGTGGAGGTCCTGGGCTGGTGTAGTTACACGTGGTCTGCGGTTGTGAGGCCGGTTGGATGTACTGACAAATTCTCTAAAATGCCTTTGGAGACGGCTTATGGTAGAGAAATGAACATTCAATTCACGGGCAACAGCTCTGGTGGACATTCCTGCAGTCAGCATGCCAACTGCACGCTCCATCAAAACTTGGGACATCTGTGGCATTGTGCTGTGTGATGGAATTGCACATTTTCGAGTGGCCTTTTATTGTGGCCAGCCTAAGGCACACCTGTGCAATACTCATGCAGTCTGATCAGCATCTTGATGTGCCACACCAGTGAGGTGGATGGATTATTTAGGCAAAGGAGAAGTGCTCACTAACACAGATTTAGACAGATTTGTGAACAATATTTGAGAGAAATAGGCCTTTTGTGTACATAGAGAAAGTCTTAGATCTTTGAGTTCAGCTCATGATGAATGGGGGCAAAAACAAAAGTGTTGCGTTTCTAATTTTGTTTAGTGTATATATATATATATATATATATATATATATATATATATATATACATTTTATTTTGTCAGAAATGTGTACGTAGCAATAACAAACTGTGAATGTTGGCATTTTCTACTGTGCAGGATAATCAAATAAACAAATGGCATCTGTAAAAAGAAATAACATTACTCTCCTTTTTAATTTAATACTATAAACCCTCTCTCCTCTTATTTAGGGAATGTATATCAAATCTACTTATGATGGCCTTCATGTCATCACTGGCACCACTGAGAATGTAAGTGTACTTATTGTTTCTGTGTGGTAAAACAGTTATTATACATTTTATACGTTGTGTCTGCCAACAATACCCACATTTGGCCAAATACATTGTCTCTGCAATTGGCTCGATCCTTTGCCCCATATGCCACTTGTAGTCCTGTAAAGACCAGCCCCTCTGGTTAGGGCCTTTTGTAGTCCAGTAAAGACCAGCCCCTCTGGTTAAGGCCTGTTTTAGTCCTGTAAAGACCAGCCCCTCTGGTTAGGGCCTGTTGTAGTCCTGTAAAGACCAGCCTGTCTGGTTAGGGCCTCTTGTTGTGCTGTAAAGACCAGCCTGTCTGGTTAGGGCCTCTTGTTGTGCTGTAAAGACCAGCCTGTCTGGTTAGGGCCTCTTGTTGTGCTGTAAAGACCAGCCCCTCTAGTTAGGGGCTCTGGGATAACTCTTCAAATTGTGCAGCAAATAGTGAACCCCCCTAATTAGCATCTGGGTGTTTAATTAGGGGTGGGAATAGAGGAGGGATGACAGAGACTTATAGAGGGAGCATGGCACGGAGCTCTTCTAGCTCTTCTAATTAACAACCATTTCAAAGCAGGACTGGGATGTGAGGATTCTCTGGAGGAGATTTAGAGGGAATGGGTGCTCACGCTAATGTGACATTTACCGTGTACTTAGATAAACTATGGGCTCTGGGTTTGGCTGGTGCTGATGGGCTGCTGTCAAACAGATCCTAGATGCAATTCAGTTGGTGAAAAGTAACGTTTGGGCATTTTCAACCCCTTGCACCAGGTTCAGGAAGTTAACACTCTTACATTAGCTTCCTTGCGCTGAGGTGAGAGGGGTGGTAATATTAGAGGTGTGTCATTGTCGGTGGAATAAGAACAAACAAAAAACAGGTATTACTGGTAAAGTCGTTTTCCAAGACTGTGTATATTTTGAGCAGAAGCACAATCTATCCAGCCGTGATGCACATTGCCTTTGGAACAAGAGATGACTTGTCTTAATGAACATCATTTATTTAGTATATTGTTTTTTATTCCATTTCATTTAATGTGTCCCAAGAAAAAAACCATAGCCTCCCCTCCTACCAATGAAGGATTTAACTTGTGAGACTCCTTTGAAGTACATCTTAATCACCAATCTTTATTTCAGATAAGATCAAGTTAATAGGGCTTCTGTTTTGGACGTTCATAAAACTCTCTCCATGAAAGGCTGCATGTGACTATAAGTCTATTATGAATTCAGATATACACATGTTGGTAGACCTGAAAGCCCGTCTCAATGTTTCACTCAAGACTGGGGACTTCTTTCCTAGACTTGGGCAGACACAAAAAGAGTTAAAAATAAAGGCATGCGCTGCATAACCAGTCTAATGTCTTTGGGAAAGGCCTTTATTGTGGCTCTGTAACAATCAATTTACCCACAAGCAAGGGTCCAAAGTTTCCAAAGCAGTGAGGTTGTTGCCGTTCCTTGCTCACAGGCTCATAGCCCCTCTTTTGAAAACAGCAGACAACAACAGCACTGTAGTTGGAGTGGCTGGAGATCACAATTGTCTGGCAATGCGAGACTAACATGTTGATGACCCTTGAAAGGTTATTTAGCTGTAACAATTGCTTGTTTTATGCATTGTATGATTAAAACCCAAGCCCTGTATATCCCAGGCCTAGACTACTTTGACGTACTGTAGGCTGGTTAAACAGCAATGTGTTGTGTCAGTTTCATCTTGATGATGTCATGCTTCTAGACCACAATCTGCATTGTCTATAAAAATGGAAATACAACTTCATTAGAACATACAATTTCATTTATGAATCACTTCCCACAGAATGTAATACGGCCCTGTCCAGAGCCGGCTCCAGGCATAAGCAACATAAGCCGTCGCTTAAGGCCCGCTGCTAGGGAGGCCCTGACCAATAGGGGAGAGGAGGCCCCAAATGAAATTTTGCTTAGGGCCCCCAAAGGGTTAGAGTCGGCACTGATGATAGATGTACGTGACCTGTTAAAGAATGTCAAAGCAGGTATTTTAAAGGACAGTTTATTATTTCCCCTGTACAGTTCTGTTAAAAACTACATCTGCCACTTTTGGTAACGGATCCTCTAGGCTACTAATGTGTGCAGGTATTTATAACTAGTGGATAGTTATTGATAATTGGGCATTTTATAGCTCTGTGGTTATTCTATAGCCCTATGGTTACTAGATAGCCCAGGGTTAATGTATAGTCTATAGTTACTGTATAGCCCATGGTTAATGTATCGTCTATGATTACTGTATAGCCCAGGGTTAATGTATCGTCTATGTTTACTGTATAGTAATCTGCAAAGTGTATGATCTGCAGAGGGCAATCTGCTGTGCTCTACCCTTCATTGAGGCCTTATGACTCTAGGGCCAGAAAGTGTACAGGCAAGATTATTGCCGACCGCTCCCACACACTACTCCAAAACTTTTCCTCTGGCAGCCAGAGGGCAGAGGGGGTAGGACAGGTCAATCATTACTAAAATATCCCACCCCCATAACTGTTTCTTTAACCGTGCTGTGGCCCTTAGCAACCATCAACCAGCCATCAGGCCCACAAAGACTAACAGGACTATGCTAGCCACAACATGACTACTCCTAACTGTATAGTCTAGGGTTACTGTATAGTCTAGGGTAACTGTATAGACTAGAGTTACTGTATAGACTAGAGTTACTGTGTAGTCTAGGGTTACTGTATAAACTTGGGTTACTGTATAGACTAGAGTTACTTTATAGACTAGGTTTACTGTATAGACTAGGGTTACTGTATTGACTTGGGTTACTGTATAGCCTAGAGTTACTGTATAGTCTAGGGTTACTGTATAGAGTAGGGTTACTGTATAGTCTAGGGTTACTGTATAGACTAGGGTTAGTGTATAGTCTACGGTTACTGTATAGACTAGGGTTACTGTATAGACTAGAGTTACTGTATAGACTAGGGTTACTGTATAGACTAGAGTTACTGTATAGTCTACAACCTTTGACAAAGGTTGTTGATACTCATTATCCATCTTTTTTATGGCTATGATGGCACAGTTTGATGTGTTCTAACCTCTACTTTACTTACTTGGATACTGGTGATAATTGAGCCCACTCTGTCTCTGTCACTGTCTCTGCAGTCTCCGGCTGACCAGTGCAAGAAGATCCACGCGGGAGATGAGGTTATTCAGGTCAACCACCAGACTGTGGTGAGTCTAGACTGGGAGTTCCACTGCACACTGTGTACTGAACAGAAATGTAGTCCTACTGCATCCACTCTAAGGAGCTACGAAAGACTCTTGGTTCAGTCAGGTTTAGGACATGTTAAACATTATGAATGAGAAATGTCTGCTTTTCTAGACTAGACTGTACTCCTGCAGCCTAGCCCACATATTGTGTTTGGAAGCCAAGTACAAGGCATTTGCTTTGGGTTTCCTAGAACCTAATTAGTACACAATGAATCATTTAGTAGTATCTGGAAGTTAGTGTTGTAATGTGCTTGTAAGGATACAGGGGACTAGTTTGTCATTAATTAATAATGAGCTTTTAGTTCCCAGTACAACCTCAGTGAGTGGGTTCATTTAACCCACAGGGGGTGGACAGCACTGGACAGTCTGTTATTACCTGATCTATCTTTGAACAATGAAGTTCAGTGGAAGACACAGTCACACTTTTTCTCCTCTTTAGTAGATACAGTATGCCAACTATTTTAAATGTACACAGCAATCCTAGTGATAATATTTTTGACAGAAGTACATTTGCTGATCTTTATTGTAATTTTGGATTGGCACTGTGGGTCTTTACGCAAATGTGCCTTTCTCATCCCTTATGATATTTTAAGTAGATATTGTGTACTAATATAAAATGCTAAAAGCCTGTTATTTAATCATTTAAATGCCCTGTAATATAATATGGAGATTCAATTCATAATCTTTTTTTATGAATAAAAATGTGCTAAAAATTGTCACTCAGTCATGCTGTTTCACTTTTTGGAAGATTTGAATCCGAATTAAAAGAAATATCCCCACTTTTTCACCATGACTGTAAAACACTACGCCTGGTCTCCCGAGAAAGTGGCACTTACAACGGTTTAACGATGCACGTAGCCATAAGATGGACTTTGTTACGACGGACTTACGCCTGTTTCCCAAACCACCACGTACGTCACTTTATAAAGTGCATCTTAAGTGCCACGTTGCGACTATTTGGAATGGAATTAGGCCATCTTTGGGGTTTGCGATGGAATTAGGCCATGAATACGTTTTAAAATATAGCCTATGGCATTTCGATAGAGCTTAATTACTTATCAGAAGCATATAATGTCCCCGTTGATGTATTGTATTTCTACTAAGGCATCAATAGGAAAATGTAAAACTGGAAGAAGTAGTGAATTTTAGTGTAGACCAAACTGTTATATCTAATCAATGGGGTGACTTCATCCAATCATATTTATATCTCCGGAAATCGATCACGTGACATCCAATTATCAGTTCCTCCGGTAGTTATATAGAGTATATGTTATTTAAGTCACATAGCAATCAACACAAGATTGGTTAACTGGGAATGTAAAACATAGTGGATAAAATCCATTAGAGCGCAAGAGAAACCAGCATTCAGAGCTGAAGAAATCAATGTTCTTCTTGACGAGGTAGAGGCACCAACACCGATCCATCAAAGACAGTACCAGTACGATGCGGGGTTTCAGACTTGTGAACTGTTCATTTTGAACACTTTCTTAATTATTTCTTGTTTAATGTATGTTTTTCTTTATCCTCAGTTGTCCGAGTGCATTCAACTAGGCTACATTTACATCCACTCACGCACTTATTATATAATTTGTCTAAAGGAGCAATTTCACAAAAACAGTGAAGTGTCTCTTACGATGTACTAACGAGTGGTCCAGAACACTTGTTAATTAACGAGCGATGTTACGTTGCCAAGTAACGATGCTTTCGGGAAACGCACCAATAAGATAAAGAGGCACTTACGTGCACCTTACGATAATCTTGCTCTAGGAAACCGGGCCCTAGTCATTTCTGAAGATGATTATTTCATATAATAAACAATTAATTCACATCTATCCCCTCATGTATCCCTGTTATATAAAATGATTTTTTTTATATGGCGAAACTATGAATTTTTACATTGAATATCAAATAGTCAAATCATAGTGTAAAAGCAGGTGCAATGGTTCACTTTTTGGTGATTTTCTGGTGTTTTGTTGTGAAAAACTGAGGCGGTCAAACTAAAATAACACATCAACCATATTACCCATAGTTAGACAGACTAGAAATGTTTTAGAAAAGATATTTTTTTGTAGTTGTGCTCAAAAGGCACCAAATTTAGAGGAACAATTTGGTTACGATTTGGTTAACTTGCATTGTGTGACTTCTGCATACATTTTGCTTGTTGGTACTAAAAATCCCTTTCAGGCTCTTACCAGTACAGTCAAAGTGATTGTAGAGGAAATGGAGATTCAGTATTAAAACAGCAGGCAGAAGGTAATAAACGAACAAATGCTATAATCAATGGATTGTGAGGACTGTGGCATTTGCTGTAATTTGCTTGGATTGATGTCACCATGGTGAATGCATAAATTAGGCTACTTGTGATTGAGAAGTGTTAGTGTTGTTGCTTGGTAGAAGACAATTTGTAGTAGTGTTAATTTTGGCAGCTCTTTAATCATACTTTAGTTTTTATTAGTTTTCTAAAGCTCTGGACAAAAAGTCTACTGTAATTTGACAAACCCTTTTCCCTTAAATTGCAAATTGTATTAATTTAACGTAAGTTTTTATTGATTTATGATGAAAATATCTAAACCAGATTTTATTTATTTTTATGTTTTTATGTTTTTTATGTATATGGTGTTATATGGAGTTTTAGAACCTACATGTAGACCCCCCCCAACATTTTTTACATCTACAGTTATTTTGCATAAAAATATATTCTAAAGTTCAAAGACTACTCTTCTAATCAGCTTATCCAAAATAATAATAATTATAAAATAAATAATGGTAATAGACTTCCATATCCTTGTGAACACATTTTTAAAGTAACAGTACTCAGCTCAGCTCACACACAAGCACAATTACTAATGTACAAATACAATTACAAACTACAAAATTGACTACCCAGTATAATTCCTTTTTTAAAGAAAAATGGCCATGAACTTTAGCCTGCTCATCATGTTTCTTTTAGCCTACTTTGGGCTCTCATTGTTTATCTGATTGTAATAGACAAATGACAGTTCATCTAGGTTAATGGGTGGGCTTCAAACCATCCTATTTGCCAATCCGTGCTGTCCATGTATATATCTTCACATTTGTTTCCAAATGCCCACATGATCAGACTGCTCACTTTAATGTCCAAAGAAGTGTCAGGTAAATAAAGAAGCAAAATATATACACTGCTTAAAAAAATTAAGGGAACACGTAATAATCACAGTATAACACAAAGTCAGTTAAACTTCAGGGGTATTAATCTGTCCAGTCAGGAAGCATAAGCGATTGTGAATCAATATCACCTGTTTTGGTGCAATTGAAAGCGACAACAGGAGCGCTGGAGAGGCAGCAGAAAGACAACCGCCAAAAAGGGAATGGTTTTGCAGGTGGTGGCCATAGACATTTGCTCTCTCCTTATCCTTTCTGACTGATTCTTCTCTAGTTTTGCGTTTTTCGAGTGTCCTTGCCGCTACTGGTAGCATGAGGCGGTACCTGTAGCCCATTCAGGTTGCACAGGCAGTCCAGCTCCTCCAGGATGGCACATCCATACATTGATGTCTGATTTGTGTGTTCCCTTAATTTTTGAGCAGTGTGTGTTGAAATATACCGACCCTTTCTGCTGCACACAACATATTTTGTTTCCCATTTCACAAAGGGATGTATGGACGAACTATAATTAAGTCAGTTACCCAAGTTACCCTGACCAAAACATTCATTTGGTGGAACAACCTTGAATAGGCATGTGTGTCAATGCCTGTGTTTGGTTTCTAGAGTCGTGTGTGTGTGTTCGGGTGTATTGGATGAACAGTAAATGTGTCTGTCTGTGTCCTTTTAAGCAAGGCAATGTTTGTGGTCTTTGTGGGAGTGAAATGGGCCATTGCCAGTCAGCACATAAGCTGTTGTGAACACAGAGACGGTGTCTCGGCCAAACATTAATGAATGTGTGTGCGTGTATGTGTAGAGGAATCTGTTGGTCTTTTAATAGTTGGACTATGTTGCAATGCAAGTCCCTGAGTTGAATAATGGAACCTGTTTACAGATAAGTTTGATTTTCAACATCGCCTCTCCACAAAGGAGAGAGGAGAGTTGGGGGGAACAGACCAAAGCGCAGAGGTAGAGAGGTGCTCGGCTCAGCATGGCATAGAGAGCGAGGGAGTAAGGAAGATGGAGAGAGGGAGGGGAACATGACCTGCTTTCTCTGCTCCCCTGCCTCTATTGGAGGCTGCCTGGTAGCACACCGCCATCAGCAGAACCAAGCTCACTGTAGCACAGCTGCACACTGTCTGCATGATGCTTTGTGAAGCATTATGGGTCGGCACGAGTTATAAGTCTGTTTAACCTCTCTTAAAGGGGAAGTGGATTGAAAAACAAGATTTTCTTAATTTCCTTTCACTGTGTAAGGTCATAATAACAGTTTTATAAAAAAGCTGTTTGAAAAAAGAAATTCCTCGGCATTGTATGTTTACACTGCTGTCCTTTACATCTATGATTAGAGTACTAGCATTGAGCTGTAGGTCTACGTTTTTTTTTCAGAAAGCAATCATGGCTAGACAAAATAGACAGTAGAGAACATTGTTCTTGGGTAGATTAAGCTATTCATCTTACATTTTATGTAATGCCTTCAGCGTTGCCATACTAGATTGAAATGTGGCCAAGAAGGACTAAAGACTCAGCTATTTGAGTTGTTCAGTGAAACAAAAAAATCTTTCAATTAATTTGATTCAGTAACCTCAGGTTCCACTACCAGTGAAATGAAAACTCAAATAATTCAAAACATATTTCTGATATGTTTTAGATTTGTAAACATAAGGTTTAAACAAAATACATTCATAAATACATACAATTAAAAGGCATTGAAATAGTGTTTCATAATATTCACTCGCCCACTTTCAATTGGTTCCTCAACACCCGCTCCCTCTTTTAATTGGTTTCTTGATGCCTAGATGCTTATGTTTCTATTGGCTCCTTGCTCCTTCCTCGTCCTATGGGTTGCAGGAGCAGCCATTTATTCTACAGCATCCAACATTTCTTTCTATCTAAGACCCTGTGGCCTCTCACTAAAAACGGTGCTGGCTAAATCTTTGCTACTATCTAAAACTTACTATTTAATTCCCTTAAAATGACATTCAACGCACTAAACATTCTGTTCCAGATTTTTGTTATTTCACACATAGTGATATTTAACTATAGTCACTGTGGCAACTCATCCATTTGTCAATACATTAATGTTAACTTAATGCAGAAGAGTAGAGAATGAGCTAACTTGAAGCTTGCTGGCTACTTGTTGATGATTTTCACAGCCAGAGAAAGGCCTCTTCACTGAGACATGTTTCAACACTGGGTGTGACAGAGGGTTGCGATGTAATGTTTCGGAATGGAATGGAATAGCTTTCACAGTCATTATCTCTGGAGTTTCTCTCTCAGGCATGGTTGGGTGAGGAGATGTTCACAGCCACAGTAGCTACTATAATTGACTAGCCTTATGGTCATTCATCAGCACTACTGAGTATGTGGTAATTGTTCCCTTCTGTCGTGTATCAGGTGGGCTGGCAGCTGAAGAACCTGGTGAATGCCCTTCGAGAAGACCCCAACGGTGTAATACTCACCCTGAAGAAAAGACCTCAGAACACTCTCACGTCTGCCCCTGCCCTGCTCAAGAATGTACGATGGAAACCCCTTGCACTACAAGTAAGCATATCCTGATATGATATTGATAATAGGGTTCCCATAGGTTGTATATCCTGATATGATATTGATAATAGGGTTCCCATAGGTTGTATATCCGATATATATGAACGGCATTCTTATCAACGGTTCAGCTGGATACTGTGTAATTTCAGCTATTAGGCACATTGTGGCATAAAGTGAAAATGATTGGACTAAGATATTTAACGAATGCGTAGTATGTATATTGGTAAATATATGAAAAGACTGATTTATTGATAATTTGGAAAGGATACTAGGATAACCTAACAATGTAAAAGCCTGTTTGGTGTCTCCAGGTTGAATGGTTCAAGAATTACTGTTGGTGAATTGTTTTATGGACATTTCTTCACAATTCAATAATATAATGTTGACATTTTAGAATGCAAACTTGTTACAAGCAATGGGCTGTGACAAATTACAAGATGACACATTACATGAACATACCTTGAATACTAAAATTACAATACTTTTATTGGACAGTGTAAATAACAATGGGATAAGCACATAGAGCATCTCATTAGAGCTACAGTGGTGCGAAGAAGTATTTGTCCACTTAAAAAATTTCTGTTTTTTGAGTATTTTTTTAGTAACTGAATGTTTAGCACTCTTTAACCAAAACCTAATCTTAAATAAATGTATTTAATAAAGTTTTGCAACACACAATGCTTCATTGTGAAAACATGATTAGCCTCATAAGCTTACTTTATACTTCCACTTGAAGGTGGGTGCATGGAGACCATTTGTGCATGGATACCATTTGTACATGGATTGCATAACAAATTTGACAGGGGGGATTTCTAGAAGTTTGTGCACATGATTTACTTTCTAGCTTTCTTTCGTTTCAAGTTTGCATACTGTGATTGATCAGAAGGATAATATTACAGCTCTCTCCAGTCTCTCTACCTCTTCTCCCCTCCTTTTTATCCGAATCAGAAGATTAAAAGTATGCGAGCACACCATGTTCGACTGTGTGAGACAAGTAGTTCAATGCGCCATGCACCGAGGTCTACTGGGGCCTTTACACTCAATAACAGGTTGTGCGCACTGACTGCAACTTAACCAAGCCTGTGGAGAAGCCTTTTACATGGATGTAAAACATTTTGTCACACTTTTCCATGTAGAACTGTGTTAACTCAGTGACATTTGTAGGTTTTTGTGCATCAACCGCTAATTTCAAGTCCTGCTGTAATATCTCAGTGAGGTTTAAGTCTGGTCAGAAGACTATGCCATTTTGGAGAGGCTTTTCTGCATTAGACTTGAATGATTGAACATCATTGAAGGAACCATAAATGCTGTTCATTTTCAAAGAATTCTAAAAGAGAATGTCAGGCAATATGTCCATGATATCAGTGTGAAGAGTACTTGGGTCAGCAAGACAATTATCAAAAACACACAGCAGGTCTACATCAAAATAGCTTAAAAGCAATACATTTAATGTTTTGGAATGGCCTAGTCAATAATCAGATCTACACTTAATTGAGATGTTGTGTCAGGACCTGAAACTTTGCTGGCTTAAAGTAGTTGCGTGAAAGAGTGGGTATAAATTCTTAGACAGCGCTTTTAAAGAGGCTGATCAACAACTACAGGAAGTGTTAAGTTGCAGATATTTGTGCAACCAGTTATGTGTAAAGGGGCAATCACATTTAAATATGTAAATAGAGCATTTTGAAAAATGTATAAAAGGCAAAACTTTATTTTTAAAATATTCTCCATAATTGCATTTTGCAAAATCATTTGACCATATTTTATTAATTTATGATTTCACAATAATTGTATTTCCAAATCTGTTCTCATAAACAGCACATTTATTTCATAATTATGGGTTGTTTTTGCATGGACCATTTTTCATATTGGGCCTTTTCAATACTTTTTTCAATACCACAGGGGACAAGTGAATCAACGCAGGTTGGCATCATGTCATTGGTCCCACTTTTCAGCATCCAACGTAATCACAGAATTGTGTGCTAGTCTGCTTAGGCTGGCTTGTTAACTAACCTCCACAATGTATGAATGCTAGGTTTGGGTTACGGAAGTAGTGGGTTGCATTGCAACAAATAGCAACTAGCATAAACGGTCTCTGATGATGCTCTACATGTCAATACAGGACAGCTTTCCATGATTTAGACTGAAGACATCTGTTGGATATGCAGCTGATTAGAATTATACAAATTATTGCAACTTAAATGAAACCCACCCAAGCTTAATTAGTACCTCCCTAGCTGCGCAAAACACTTGGGGCTGAGCAAATATCAGCCCGCAAAAACATCAAACCTGTACTAATTAGAGTAAATTTCATCTGCTAAATATATGAGCAAATATATTATGGCATCAGACTCAGCCATGATGGAGTTATGACAAAAGGAGACAAAATTAAAATTTGTTTCAAGTGATAACCAAATAGGCAAACGCAATCAATCTCAGGAGGTATTGACCATGTGTATTGATTGAGATGCTCTCTGTGATTATTGTGAAAATAGTTATGAAATTAAGAAGCCTGATGTTAAAAATGGGTGTTTAGAAATACACCATATTGTGTTTCATTTTTTGTCATTTTGAGTGACTGGATTATGAAATATAAATGCTTTTAATTAAAATAGAAAAACATAAATAAATAATTATAGTGAAATAATTTTGCAAAATGCAAATGAAGAAAATATTTCCTATTCATATGTTTTCAAAATAAAATGCTATATTTAGATGTATTTATTTAATATTGATTTGTTTGGCCCTCCATAGGTTGTTGTATAACTTTTCTCATTAAATTAATTCCATAAGTATAAGTTTTGTTTTATATGTTCAAACTGGTTCCCGTTATTTAACAGTACGTTTTGGTTAAAGGTCCGAAAAAATTCAGTGACAAAATATGAAAAGAGACAAAATACTTTCTCGGTGTGAAACTATGATGTTTTCAGGCACTCTTTTTTTTTCATTGAATAAACCTATTCCTTAAGCTTACCAAGCAAAGTAGGACACCCTTTTTCTGGTCAATGTAATACATCTTAAACCACCTGATAGGTGCTGATCCTGGATTGAGAAGAGTACTGTTAAGCCACCTTTAACTAACCATTATGGTTTGGCCAGCATTTCAGGTCAATACACCAACTGAGTGGCCTCAGTCACTCTTGTCTAACTGTCTTGGGAGCCTACGCTCCCTTTCTGTCTGCTTGTCCTGTCTTCGGGGACTGAGAACTTACTCCCTTACACCCTTGGAAAAAAACATAAGAAACATTTCAGGATTATTAGGTTTCATAAAGCTGAAGGGAAGGGCTAGAACTTACAGTAGGTATAGAGTCTGTTGGCAGGTCAAGATGTTAGCCCAGCCTGCGGAATAAACACAATAATGGTGAATGTCAACAGAACATGCTATATACTGTGCTCTCCAGAATTATTGGCACCCTAGGTAATTATAAACAAAAAGGGTGAAATAATTCCATTGTTGTTTATCAGCTTGATTTTACACTTAAGAACTAATTAATCTAACCTTTACATAAGGGAAAATTGTTCAAAGAAAGAAAATCGAAATAACTATAATATTCAACAACATGCATGCTACAATTACAGGCGCCACCTTATTATAATTAATTGAGGTATATTCTGATTAAGATTTTACATTTCTAATTTCACATGAGTCTTTGGAAACTCTTTAGTGGTCATCCCTGACATCCTGCTTTACTGGGGTATAAATATGAGGTGACATTCCGGCTAAACTCCCGTAGTGATCCATCAACATGGAAAATGCCAGAGAACACAAATTAAATGAGATAAAAGGTCAAATCAGGCAATGGCTATAAAAAGAGAGCTTTCATGGCTGAAAATACCCATCTTCACTATTAGGACAAGAAATGTAAAACAACTGGAACTGTGATGAAACTGCCTGTATAAGGATGCATTTTGTATATTCATATTTTGACCTCACACACACCAAGAATGATGTTTCAAGTGGCTAAAAATCTCCAAGGACATCAGCTGGAGAATTGCAAAGTTGGTTCTATCTTAGGGTCAACAAGTCTCCAAAACTATGATTAGACCCTACCTCCATGCCAACAAGTTATTAGGAAAGTTTGCCAAAAGAAAGCCTCTATTGTCACCGAACCACAAACATGAGTGTCTGGAGTATAATTGGAACCAAGTTCTATGGTCTAATAAGACTAAAATTTAGCTATTTGGCAACAATCATCAGAGGTTTGTTTGGCGCAAAAAGAGCCATGGTCATCCTAAGCCCCAGTGTGAAGAAAGATGGTGGATCTTTGATGTTGTGGGGCTGTTTTACTTTCAAAGCCCATGTGAACCTTGTTAGGACACATGGCAATATGGACTTCATCAAGTACCAGGTGAATATAGGACAAAACCTGTCTGCCTCTGTCAGGAGGCTAAAACTGGGTCATTGCTGGATCTTCCAACAGGACTACGCTCCAAAGAATACCTCCAAATCTACATGACAATGGTTCACAAACCATAGAATCAAGCTTTTTCAATGGCCATCACAGTCCCCTGACCTAAATCCCATTGAAAATCTGTGAGGTGAGCTGGTGAGGAGAGTCTATGAGCAAGGATCCATGACTCTGAAGGATCTGGAAATTTCTATATGGAGACATCCCCAAATCCCTTCCGGTGTTCTCCGACCTCAGTAAACCTTATAGGAGATTACTCTGAGCTGTTATCTTGACACAGGGAGGGTGCACAAAATATTAAATGCAAGAGTGCCAGTAATTGTGCCACGCATGATTTTAAACAAAATAATTATTTCTTGATGATGTCTATTTCTCATTGAATAACTTTCACTTAATGAAATGTTAGATTCATATGATTTTTTTAAATGTAAGATCAAGCTGATAAACAACAACATTCATTCACAGCCTCTTTCAGCAGGGACACTGTGTTTCCCCAGTGTGTCTACCATCTATATAAAAAAGAATACATATATGCTAACTTGATATAAGTCTATCTTATATCAAGAGATAGATAATAATCAATCTATCTCCCTCTCTCTCGGTTGGTATGTAAGGATGAATTTCCAGATATAAAAAATATCAGATTTTTTTTAAGAAAAAGCAGATGTTCAGTTGTTCATCAAAATATTCAAACACAGACCTAAAGGTCCATAACCGTAAATAGTCCAGTATCGAAATACATTCTATTAATAATAGGGCTTAGAATTAGGTTATGAGCTTGGGTCTAAGAATGCTGAGGTGGAATTGGATGTGTGTTAATAGGCTGAGAAATGGGAATTAGGGCGGGGCATAGTGAAGGACTCTGACGTGGTCCACAAAATATGTCCCTTACAATGCAGATGAAATCTATGACATTATGGTCATTAAAAGTTGCTTACTGTTTTTCACAGTCACTAACACACTGGTTCTATGAACAATATACACCAAACCATATTGCTATATTCCAGAAGAAAAAACATCTCCCCCGACCCATAAGACATATTCAACTGTTTTCTCACACAACTTTGTTTCATTTACTTTTTTTCTATACTCTACACGCAACTGTGAGCTGGGAGTACAGCCAAACCTTAGGCGTTTCACTTTTGCATCAATTGTCTGGACTTTCAGAAATTAAAATAAGTTTCTCTAAACCTTTATACATTAGCATACACTGGAGAGTACAGTGCAGGAAAATTATGAACTTGATACTTATATGATAGACTCATAAACTATAAGCCAGTTGATGGTCATAGACCATGCATGATTTCTAAAGCTCAAGAATTGTGAACATGGTGGTCGAGAACAACCTTATACATTTAGAGAAATCCAGTCAAGAAGAATTCAAGACAATGGCCTTTTTCAAGGTATGGATACAGTCAGAAAAAATAATCTCTGGCCCAGGTCAGATACAGGATGCTGAGGCAGTATAAATACTTATTTTTTTGACCATAACCCCATATCTGTTTTAAAGAAACATACTTTTTCCTTCTTCTCTTCATGCTCTAAATTTTTAGTGTTGACCGATTATGTTATTTGTATATTTTCTGTACACTTCAGCACACTCTAGACATAAAATTAATTAGGAGAATTCTGTAACACAATCATGATTAATGCTAAATTAATTCCTTTTTAGAATTGTATTTTCAATTCCTCACCAGTGTGCAATGGTTATTCAATAGTGTCATTGTATTTGATGCTTTTGTGTGGCTTATCAGGGCAAAGTTTCCTTTATATGAGGAATTCCCCATTTCAGCTGTTGCTAACGTGTCAACTATGAATAGAAATGGTGAAAATCCATCAATTTGGCTGTAAGAGAGAGAAGCTAAATTTTTCTTGTTCATTATACAGTCAATGAACTAAGCAGACCAGACCGAGCTGCTATTGCCTTGGTGGCTATAGAGAGCAACTGGGTAAACTCCGATTTTGTTTGGCTGCTCAGGCGGTACTCAGGTGAGTTGATGCATCAAGCATTGCATAATTCTTTCTGGTTGATGTTGAGGTCATTGCCATTTTCCCTGCTGTCAAAAATAATAACAGTATTTTGACTGTAGAAAAACAGGGATCTGGAAAAAAACAGGGAACATCAGCCACCTTACACTATGATTGTTTTATTTAGATGAACATGTCGTCAGAGATCAATTTTCTTATTGTGTAAACAGATGAAAATGAAAATTATTGCACGTCTTGTTCCGAGGTAACGTGGGACACTTTTCTGACAGCTACTTCGTGCCTTTACTGAGGTGTCAAGATGTTGTCTCGCTCTATATGTATTGGAGAAAAATGAGTGGTGACGTAGGAAGACTGGTTCTGAAAGCCTTCTGGCTCCATGAAAAAATGTTAGGACGCCAATTTAGCGTCTCACACTGGCACCTCAAAAATGCTACTATCATCAGCAATAGCAATTGTTCGACAGAAAGCGTCATGTTAGTTAACAGGTAAACAACAAAGTCAGTTAGTTCATACTACTTCCAGGTCAGGGGTCAGGTCAAAACACTGTGTGTGCATGTGTTGAGCTTACTTTGTACCTCTGGCACAGCGAGTTCCTCCCTGCTAGTGTGAATAGATTTTTTTTTTCTATATTAAGTAAAGTTATTAAAATTAAACTGTTGTCACAACCATTAGGCTTCTAGTCTAAAATCATACCCAGTACTAGTTCCCTGTTTTACAATAAAGCATCTTTCACCCACATCACAAAGTACACTCTTGTTAAAATAACCGTCCTACCAGGGCCCGTTTTTCCTAAGCACTAAGATGATGGGTCATACACCAAAGGCCTGAACCTGCAGTTCCTCTCGTACTGAGCAGGATGACTATTGCAACAACACATCATCAGTAGGCTAAAACTAACCTGTCTCACAACGGTCTAAACCCAACTCACGTTTAGTGGACGCACGTAAGATGCACGTAAGTGCCTCGTTATTTTATGTGCCTTTCCGGAAAGCATGGTTACTTAAGTGGCAACGAAACATCGCTTGTTAATTAACGAGTGGTCTGGACCACTTGTTAGTCCATCTTAACCGACACTTCACAGTTTTTGTGAAATAGTGCCTCCCTCAACATGCGAGGAGTGATCGCAAACAGTTAATATTAAAGCAATAGAAAAATTATCAAAACAGTTTTAATTTAGACAAATTATTTAAGTGCGTGAGTGGATGTAAATGTAATCAAATGCAATGGTCAACTGAGGATAAAGAAAAATGTAAGTAAAACAATATTTTTTTTAAAGATTTTTTTTTAAGAATAATTAAGAAAAAGTGTTCAGAATTAACGTTCATGAGTCTGAAGCCCCGCATCGTAGGTTTCTGGTAGGCTACTCTCTTTGATGGATCAGTGCTGGTGCCTCTCTCCCTCGTCAAGAAGAACATTGATATCTTCAGCTCTGAATGCTTGTTTTTTCTTGCGTTCAATTTTTATTTCGAACAATTACAATGGATTTTTCCAACTATGCTTTATATTCCCAGTTAACCAATCATGTGTTGATTGCTATAAATATTATATATAGCTACCAGAGGAACTGATCATTTGATGTCACATGATCGATTTCCGGAGATATGATTTTGATTGGCTGAATTCCACCCCAATAGTTGGATTTAATGTTTCGTCCACCCTAAATTTCACTACTTCGAGTTTTACATTTTCCTATTGATACCTAAGTAGTAGTAGAATACATCGGCAGCGATATTATATGCTTCTAATAAGTAATCAAGCTCTATCAAGATGCAATAGGCTATATTTTAAAATGTATTCATGGTCTAATTCCATTCCAAGCCCCAAACATGGCCTAATTCCATTCCAAACAGCCAGCTACGTGCTTCCTTACACATCGTAAGTGACACATCATTGGGAAACCAGGCCCAGGTCTCGATTTTGCAATTCACAGACTTGCTGCTAATTGTTGCCTTAATAAATGAGACTGGAGTTTTCCACAACTCCATGCACTGTTATCAGTGCATATATACAATACCGTTGTTGTGACATTTAAACTGGCCCTTGCTGCACACCTGACGCCAGAATCACCGTTAATGCATTTTTCTTTTAGAAACATCCATAGTCAGTGCTTGACCTGAGTGGGAGCTGTCACTTGTTTTGCAACAGTGTACGGGTAACTATATTGGCACTTGACTTGTTGCTGTCTAGAGCTGTCTAGAGCTTCACAGATACTTTTTTCAATATAACAATGGAGAGTTGCCTATGCATTTATGTTATGAATCGTCGCCACATGTCTGTGAAAATCCTGGCTAACAGTGTGTTAGTAACTTTAGTTACCCATACTGTGCTCTTCCAAGTTGTTGGAACTTGGAATATCTCTCCTGGCACCTCCAGAGTCAGTGCTTGACTTGAGCGCGAGCTGTCACTGAATGTTTTTTTTTTACAACAGAGTCGACCTAGGGATAATTATTGGTTCTTGGCTTGTGCTGGGGCTGTCCAGAGCGCTTCACAGGTCTGTGAAACAGTACATTAGTACATATCTGTTAATACATTGGATGCACTCTTCCAAGTTATTGGAAATTGGAATATCTCTCCTTTTGCCCCACATCCATGTATTCCTCTAAAAAACAGCAAACGAGGAGGCCAGCATTGCCTCCCCTTTTACCCTCTTCTTCAATTGGTCCCGATACACTGTATGCGTGAATCCACCTGTTAACCTTGCTTGTAGAATTGTAAATTATAATTAAAGCTGCAAGCATTATTTAGGGGGTTTCAGCATGGAGCTACTACAAGCCAGATTGCACATTTTTGTTAATAGGACACATATCCAACTCATGTCCATAGTTGCTAACAATATGGCTTGCATGGTTTTTCCTTTTTACTAGTATCTCTATGTGGACAAACTGAAACATCATTCATAGATAAACTAAACTCACAACCCTGATCATAGGTATCAAATGCAATCACACTTAAGATCGGTCATTTGATACTATAGAAGTAGGGTTTGAAGCGTTTTTCACTAATTCAGATTAGCAAAAAACCATCACGGCTGAGTTAATGGGTTAAAGATTTGGACCTATATACCCCTTCTCAAGATTTTATATAAAACGGGATGTCACGGTTCAGGATAAGCAGGACACGAGGAGCAGAATGAGTACAGGGAAACATCCTTTTAATGTTCTTCACAAACAAAAAAAGAAACAAAACGAGAGCCAAACCACGAACTGAGACATAACACACAAACACCAACAATGATCCACAATTGAAAGCAAAACAAGGGCAACTTAAATAGGGTCCCCAATTAGAGGCAACGCAGCACAGCTGCCCAATTTGAGGCAACGCCGGGACAGGTGGGGGCTCCGCCCCCGGAGCAGGAAGGGACGCCTGGATAGGTAGAGGCTCCGCCCCCGGAGCAGGATGGGGTGCCGGAGCAGAGGGAGGCTCTGCTCCTGAGGCAGGATGGGGTGCCGGAGCAGAGGGAGGCTCCGCAGCCAAAGCAGGAGCGGGGAGACGTGTCAACGGCAGGGGCTCATTGTCCCACCCCCTCCAGGGGTGGCACTGATGGCTCCGGGCAGGGAACCGGCACTGGTGCCCTGGTGCGGGAAACCGGCACTGGGGGTACCGGGCTGGGAATCGGCATGCAGGGATGGGAGTCCTGGCAGGTCTTCTCCAACATGACCTGGTCCCGATGCTGAAGGGGCTCGTCCCAGAGCCCCCACGAGTGGGGTGGCAGGAGCCCCTCGTCGTCCTCTAGGTGCTCCTGCTCCCCTGACCACAGGAGCTCTTCAACGAGCCCCCACTTATCTGGCAGCAGGGGTACCACCTCCCCTCCCTCGCACAGGACCCACAGCCCCACCCCACAAAAAAAAATGTCATGCGGGTCTCCTGGGCTGGCTGCTGGGCCTCTGCGTGGGAATGCCGACGTTGTCCCCGCCGGTGTCGCCGTAACAAGCACCTTACTGCTGAGGAGCTCCCCCATGGTCCAGCGCTGATGTCTAGAGACACCTCTATGGTCAGGCCCTGACTGTGGCCCCCAGGCGCATAGAGATTCCTAGAGGCCCCCAGCCAGGACCTGACACGGGGTGAGCATCGTGACCTTGCAAAGGTGCAAGACTTAATGGCGCCCCATGTGGTTGACCGAAAAAAGCTTGCACTTGTTGTACCAATGTACCAATTAGAATTATAATACCATTATGCCTGTTGCAGATTTGTGCATATTTATGCAATACCACAGACATGTTCGTTGATCAATAGCAGCCATGTTTTTTAAAATATTGGCCTGGTTTACATAACTTTTAATGACCATTGTCCATGGATGCCAAAAATTAAAGTACATGAAAGATTGGTCATTTGGTGCCATAGGCGTTGCTTTTTAAGTGTTTTTTGTAAATTCAAAATGGTCGAAAAAACATTAGGACAGAGTTAATTGCAAAATTGTACCTTGTAAGTCTCTAACTAAAACAGGGTGAGTATGGTGAGCTTGCAAGTGCAGGAATCCTCAGTTGCGCTACCGTGTGGTTGATAAAAAAGTCCTTGCAGTCATTTTTTCCGTATTAACTTTGTCAACATTTCTGTCTAGTACAATTATTATACCACTATCCTTGTAGGAGCTGTGTGCCTATATGTGCCAAACCACTCACCAGCACATGTTTATTGGTCAATAACGGCTATGTTATTTGTCGTACTGGACTGGCTGATGCCAAATATGAAAGTACATGAAGGTCTGACATTTGGTGTCAAAGGAGTTAATTTTTAAGTGTTTTTCAAAAAATCCAAAATGGTGGAAAATCCATCATGGCTGAACTGCTGAAACCTTAATAATGAACCGGAATAAACACAATAGGATTTCACCAGTGTACTACTGAAACCATAATTATTTCAGGGTTTTTTTGTTAGCCTAAACTAAACACGAATGTCATCGCAAGTCGTGTTTCCACTAAAACCTATTATGATAGTGAAAATAACCAAACTTTCATGCTCTGCATAAATAAATTACAGATCTCTCAAGTTCCCTGCCTTATGCATTTGGTTGAATTTGGAAATCATTCAATAAAGACAAAAGTATTTGGTTGTGGCCAACCATCCATCAGAAAAGCTACGGTTTGCAGGCCCCCACCTGAACCCCATTCTCAACATCACAGGACATTACCATGAAAAACTTAGGTGTAATTCAGTGTCAGATGAAATGCCTGCAGCTCTCCAGATATACAGTAGTGGCTGAGAAGTGTTTTATACAGTTGCCTAACATAGCAGTTATTGTACTTGATGCGTTGATCAAGAGCACAATGGTAGATGGTAGAACTTTGGGATCAGAGAACAGCAACCTTCTGTTTAGATGGGTAAAAATGGATGCTGCCAGTTATCGATATAATTTAAGGGGAGAAATGTAAGGGTGAGGGCACCTTGGAAACACTTGGAAAAGCAAAGCATCAGCACTTTTTTAGTTCCAAATCAAGCACTGCCCATAGTTTACAACAAAATATAATGTCTTCAACAAAATGCACTGTTTTTAAAACAGAAAATGCTTTATTTAGAGCCACATTTGAACACATTCTAAAACTGCGATTAATAGTAATTAACTACAGAAAATAATGTGGTTAATCACGTTTAATTATTTTAATTGTTTTACAGCTGGGATATGACTTTCATTATGCACCTTGGATTACTTCCTCCTTGTTATTTCCTCCTTGTTATTGCATACCTTGATTAAGGTAAATACAATCAAGTATCCGGTATCTGGATCAGGGGCAAATGTTGTTACGGATACTGCTCCACCTACCTCTGTTACCAAAACCTAATCTCTCTAATTAAAGAGGAGCATCACAATATGTACATCATGCGTAAAATCTTTTCAACTCAATAGTTATGTGCAGTTTCACATGATCATTACTTAATACAAGTGTTGCGAATTTGACATGTGTTGTGCTCATGCTATTTTTAAATCGACATAACCCATTTGCCACATGCACCGTTTTCATTATGATATGTTAATTTAACCATTTTTACAATGTCTGAGTTATTATGTTGAATTTTGTATGCAAATTAAATAGTTTATAAAAAATTGGAAAATTATAAGTCTTGTAGTTTACTTGGCCATGAAGCATTACCATAATAAATAGCAACCACTGCATTTACGGTGGTCCTCATTTAAAAACATGTAAATTTATGCACATTTGAAATGCTTATAATTCAAATAGTATACATAGATTCAAATCCTTTGACAAGCAATATAAGTCGAGCCAGTGTTGATAGCTTAATTGCACTGTTAGGCTACTGTATAAAACACATAATCCATCTGCACTGCTCCTGGGTGTGCAGGCGTTTGATCTAGCCCTGAATACAACAAAGATTCTCAAGGTCTTGTCCGGTAGCTGATGTTTAAGCTTAGACTGGGGCTAGGGCGGAGGCCCGCTGTCTATGATTATTTCCTAGGCTACTGGCCAACCTGCTTCTGAAATCGTATTTCACACCATGTCCTCGGGGAACTACCGACTCAAACTGGCCCACTCATGGAGGTGATGCACAGAGTGGGACTCTCAGTTGTGTTCAACCTCCTCATGTCCTTTTCGGGTCCTGTTGAAAGAGAGGGTCAGAGGACAGGGACCTCTGGCTTTCTCATTCATTGGGTTTTTGGAAGGATGGGGACTAGAGATGCAAACAATGCCGCAGTTTGGAACAGTGCGTCCTAACCTCGAAGTGTACTTGCACGCGTAGGCCGGAAGGATAACCTGAATGCCCACTCAAGCACTGGTTATAGTTAAAAAAATATATAAACGTTATCTAAGTTGCTTGCATGTTTTTAACGTTGTGTGGTTATTGCTTGAAATGTTTAAGCTGTAGAGTGGGATAAGTACATGAAATAATAATATGAATATGTGAAAAGTCTGTGTATTGCTTTGAAAGCACACCAATTATCGGGGAGTAAGCACTTGTAACTCATACCTAGTTACCCTGGAATTGAGTTCTAATGGATTATGTGGAGTGTCAGTGAACAGAGATAGTGCTGCTCAGTGTGGATGGAGTACAGTACAGTATGGGAGAAACAGGGGCTGCCTGAGCAGGAGGAACAAAGAAAGCATGAGGGTGGGGGGGGGGGTTTACATCATAACTGCCTGGATGTTTTTTTTTCAGTAGCCCTGGACTGCGTGAGAGTTATTTTTAGCTCTGTACTTGGCTCACTCATTTTCATGCTGCATGGGTTGCCTTGATGACACCCAGGACTGTTTCTGTGGTTACAATTCTTTGGCATCTGCAGTGAAATCAGTTAATGTGTTCAGGTAATTAGCACATCATCATCCTATTTAAACATGGGAAGCCAGAATGGATGTTCTTGTGAGTAATGGGTTTGCGGATACACTGCGGTAATATCTGGGAAATAATTGTGTATGTGGTTGTATAGAACCAAAATAATTGTACTGCCTTCCATGGAGGGTATTGTTAGGAGTCTTACAGGTTAAACTAACAAATAAACACAATTGCTTACCAGTCTGTCCCAAACAAATTGTCAAATTCACAAATTGG
This sequence comes from Esox masquinongy, assembly GCA_016801175.1. NCBI lineage: Eukaryota > Metazoa > Chordata > Actinopteri > Esociformes > Esocidae > Esox > Esox masquinongy. The sequence continues at coordinate 54,236 of JACXGI010000380.1, forward strand.
TTTCTAAGTTCTGATGGTGTTGAGGCAGCACAAGTGTTAAACACACATTCATTTCAATATGTTTATTTTCAAACTGTGGCTCAAGGATTTTTAAATGAAGTGTGTACCTGTCTTAAATCAGCTTGGTGTGCTAAGGAGGTGTGGAAATACTGATGATGTGTATTTTGGGCTAGATGGGTCATATGTTGTGTATTTGTGCAGAATCTACAAGTAGAATCACTATTATACATCAGTTAGCCGTGAAATATTTGAAAACATAGTTTGACTCTTTTAAAACCAGTAGCCCATACTCCTAGAATACCCTTTAATTATTCATTTGAAATTCTAAATCAAGTCTCACAAGCCAAACCATTTATTGATGCTCATGCCTGACTTGAGTACTTGGCAAATGCATTGTGCATCCTTTTTTGAGGGGAGTATACTTGTAGGATTTTCTAGCTGTGAAATCCACAGGCACCAAAAGTACATTATTAAAAGCACATTATATGGGCAGTGTGTGCCACACCTGGAAATGTTGCATTTACACTGACAAAAGGAATCCCATAAACAACTGCTAAAACCAGCTTTTGGTTAGTCTTAAATATCTCTATCAGCACTGTCTAAAATTATCCCTTTGGATCATTTTTTACAATACACACCTCAAAAGTGAATGAATAATCCCTTTGCAATGGTTTGAGAATAGAAAAGCTGTAGTAATAACAGGTTGAAATTGTCACAGAATGTTTGACGCTGACATCGCCTTAATGGAAGTTGAAAATAGAGCCCTTAACAGTTTTACAGTTACCGTCTTTTGACAGCGAATTGCCTTCATTTAAACTTTACTTGAAGTAATGTATTAATTATGAAGTACATAAAATAGATTCTATTTCTACTTTCTTGTAGAGTGGTATTTATTATTGATGAGATCAATCCTGGAAAAACAGTGAGCTGTAGGTGTTCTGTAGCCTTGGTCATACCAAGGTGTTCTTACTCAAAGGTTACTTATCTTAGTAGGAAGGAATTGGGGTCTAATGTTTTTCAGCTGAATATGTATTAGATTCGGTGTTTGCACAATCCCCAGTGTGCCATTATTGGTTGTTTTATCAGTTTTTAAATCAGATATTTTTGCTAGCCTGAGTTACCTGGAATAGTACTATTACAAGTACTATGTGTCTCCCAGCCTCCATTCTGGACTTGGGAGATGTGAAGAGACCTCTAGAGCAGAGTTTTTCAAACCCACGTCTGCAAATTGTCCCCAGTCCATGTTGGTCCATGGCATATCCTTCATGAAATAGTCCATTTTGGTCCATGGCATATCCTTCATGAAATAGTCCATTTTGGTCCATGGGATATCCTTCATGAATTAGTCCATGTTGTTCCATGGCATATCCTTCATGAAATAGTCCATGTTGGTCCATGGCATATCCTTCATGAAATAGTCCATGTTGGTCCATGGCATATCCTTCTTGAAATAGTCTATGTTGGTCCATGGGAGATCCTTCATGAAATAGTCCATGTTGGTCCATGGCATATCCTTCATGAAATAGTCCATGTTGGTCCATGGCATATCCTTCATGAAATAGTCCATGTTGGTCCATGGCATATCCTTCATGAAATAGTCCATGTTGATCCATGGCATATCCTTCATGAAATAGTCCAATTGATTGCAATGATGCTTCATTTATAGAACAAGAGCTACGCAAGTAGCCACGGGCGATTTCTGCTATTTAGAGGTTGGCACATGCAGAGTGCTTTCTTTTTTATAGCTACAAATTTGACTCTGGTTTGGGAATGGTTTAAATGTTAGCTAATATACCCCTTAAGTTGAAGTGTGATGCTTAAAGTAGAAACACGTGTATGTCTTCTGTTTCCGTCTGTCACGATCACAAGCTCTGCAGGACACTTTAAAAGGGAGTGTGGCAATATTACAGTTGAAAGCAAAGCGTGCCCTCTTTTCTACACTCAGTTATTACTTAATGATATTTACTGATGTTTTCAAGAACGACCCAATACCATTTCAATTTGTTCTACCTACTTTATAAGAAATGTGTGTGTCATTAAGTTGTGTTTATTAAGAATTATGGAGGCAACATAAAGGCCAAATGCACATCCTTGTTTCCAATAGCCCCAATGTGTTTTTAAATAGAAAATGCAATTGCTGACCGTGTTAAGACTATGTCAAAACTATAACCTGTATTAGGATAGTAGAAGTCATAGACAAACTGTAATGAAATGATGACCAATATTTTTTTATGCAAGCGGTTTCCAGAGGAAAACTCTGTGTCACTGGACCCTGCCGCAAAACAAATTCAGAAGCTCTGTTCTAGAGGCTTGTGTTATGTGATATTGAAGTGTCCTAGCTGGGTGTTAACAGCGTGGTCATAAAAGTACCAAGCTTTTGCGCACCTGCAGATCCCCCGGTGCGTCGGAGAAGACCAAAAACCAAATAAAGTTGAACAAAAACTCCCGCACACTGTCCACATCACTTGTCCACATCAAAAATAGATTTATGAAGTTCTCAATACAGTGTGCGGGGAGCTTTTTGTTAACAGCTTCGTACCTTCATCGTATCAATACATATTACAAAGATAATTGCTGTTGACATAATGGCCTGCGCATTACATCTGAGGGCTCCAAATGCTGCTGTGTTCTGTGTGAACTGCAGTTTGCATGTATCCTTCTTTGCAGTACTTGATGATATACTAACTGGGTTGTAGTCAGGGTGTGATAAAACTGGGGTCTGTTTTTGGTCACATGGTTTAGTCATTACAGTAGGTTAAACTTCCTAGTGTATCTGCCGGGGAGAGGTGGCTTATCCTCACCACACTTGACCCAAATTGACATTAATGATGTATAGTCGTGATCATAGAATCCCTTGTTGCTAGGGTTTCTGTTGCTATCCCCTCCATAGTTGCCAACAAACCTCTCTCAAGAATTTCTCGGTTGCTATGGACGACATTGCTGTTGCTAATACGAGCCACTTCACATCCTCACTCCCTGTCTCATGGCCTTCAGTCAACGAAGAGTCCTATCCTTTTTCAATACCATGTGTAGTGTATGCCCCTGGGTTAGCTGACTAGGACACAAACGCACAGTATTTTACCACTATTCTTTAGTAACTCAAACGTGGCTATGTGACTAACCCAATGTAGCTTTTCATCCATCTAATTATTAGAATCAGGTGTGCTCAATTAGGGTTGGAGAGAAGGACTGTACCTTTCCAGGAACAGGGCCCGGCATTAGAAGCTATGAATGGACAAGGATTACATTTAGTAAATACTGTAGACTGCCTTCTACATGACTCCCATCTTGTCCCCACAGCCCACCCCCACCAGTCCCAACAGTGACTCCAACACTCCGCCCAACAGCATGGGGACCATGGGGATGTCCTCTACACTGGACGGTGGCCATGATGTCTTCATCCTGTCTCCAGTGTCTGGCCTCTATGGACACAGGTGAACCTAGAAATCCCCCAGATCTGAAGCTGCTTTTTACTTCTCTGTTTAGTCGCATGGAACCGGCCTGATCTTTTCCATCCCTTACTTGTCAATCACAGAGACGAGATAGGCATAATGTCCTGCGATGACATCAGCAAGTACAGCCTGGAGAAGATGGGTATGAAGGGATCGGACTCTCCTAGCTTCTACCTGGACCACGATGGGGGCAAGTACTTCACGTTGGTGGAGGAAGACTGCCTGGCACTGGGGCAGGAGTATGAGACCAGGGGCCGCTCCACAGGGGTCCGAAGGAGGGACCGGACACCGACCCATGGTGAGTCACGGAGCATTGCAGCACTACCGCACAACCACCATGTTCCCTCCGGGCAGGAATGTTACTGTAATGTTAGAGGAGGTTTAAAGGGTTGAATTCCGAACGAGGCCGGTAGCTCACCTCTCCTTCCTCCCTTTAATCTCATTATCACAGTGTATCCAGCTGTGAAAGGCATGTGGACAACCTACAGTAAAGCCTGATGCCAATTGCTGTGTCTAGTAGAAATGATTACCATGCACCCGTATTCATGTTTCACAGAAACCACTCCCTCTCGCAGCACGGCACCACCCCTCCCCCCACGCATTCAGACATCCCCTTCGCCGTCATGCCCCCTCATCATCATCATCAGCACTGCAGCAGTAGGACGGCCGGCAGCATCTGGATGACGTCACTTGAGATCAGCCTCACTGTTCTACATGCCACCTCTGTCTGCCCTTTACATGAGCTCATTCACATTACAGCACGGGATGGCTCTTTAGTAAGTGACACTGCCAACACTGAGACAAGGAAAGGAGGTCTTTGCCAGCCCACGACAATGTACAGTATTCTATTGGTCCAGCTGACAGAGTGATGGCAATGCATTGTTTCGGCCCCCTACTGGGTGTTGAGGCTCTGTTGAGACTGTTGAGGCTCTGTTAGCCGTGTATTGTACAGTGTGTAGTGGTGCAGAGATAAATCCCTTTGGCTCTGCCAGACGGAGTGTTTTTCATGTTAACAGCCTGCCAGGGAAGTGACGGTGGATTGCTTCCAAGCCCATAATGGCTTCAAGCAGTGTGCGCTGCGCTCCTCCTGATGCGTGTAGGCACCCGGTACCAGGGTCCCATCCCAGTTTCTCTCATGCTCACACAGTCACGCACGTGCAACAGGCGTTCCGTTTTTAGACCCTCACTCTGAAAAGCGCTTCTTCTCAACTGGATTGCCATGCTATAGCCTCCTCCTTTTCCAGCCCTTACTGTCCTGTCTGCACTTTAACCTCTGTCATACAGACATTCACCCAGCCACAGCTGCTGCTCTTTCCCCATCTCTACCCACCACCCTCGTGGTGAGACAGGCCCCACTCTCCCCTCAGCGCCGAGCTCTCTCTCCACTCACACCTCAGCTGATATGCCACTTGGACTTCTTTCCAGGTGACCTCAGGCCAGTTTCCATGCCTACGGATTACAACTGGATGGCAGAGACAAAGGAGCCAAATATGTACAAGAGAGGTAGCAGAGGTGGGTCTATGAGTTCAGATAGTCTCCCTGACCCCCCCCCCAAAATGCCTTAATTGAGAGAAGGAAATCTATTTCGCTTCACAGCATTTGCAAACTACAGACTCCTAATGCGGATCAATCACATCCCCATGCCACTGTAAACTCTAAACATTTGCTTTTGTGGCCACCGTTTATTAGCATGGCTCAGTGGCCACCTGAAAAGGCACCTCTCTTTGCCATCTTTTGGCTGGATTTCAGAAGTGGACAATCTATTCAGCTATTTGCCCCATCACCGATTGATTTCAAAATAGAAAGGGACTGCGGTCTAGGCTGTTCCAGCAGTCTGCCAGGATACATTCTCCTCTTTATTCCCTATTCTCTTCTCTATAAATAAAAGCATAAACTGACAAAAACGTTTAAAAAAGAAACTGACAAAACTCATATGCAAACCACATTTTTAAGACGATGTCTGTAGATAACTGGGGTTATTGCTGGAAGTAGTGCAAGGAAAAGTGCTATGTGTGGGGATTAAACTTACTGACATGGCTACTACATAAAAAGAGAGGAAATAAATATAATTCAATACCTACAGGGGCCAAGTATGAAAAGGTATGAAAATATAAGCCTTCTTACTGATAATTGCTTAGGATAAATGCGTCTGCTAATTTATTTTAAAAAAATGAATTTAAAAAATGTATATACATAGAGAATATGATCGTCCCAAGAGTCAAACCTTGAGGAACAATCAGAGATACTGCCAGAGATGTAAACAGCAGGCCTTCAGATTTGACACTCTGTCAGAACACAATGTTAGATAAATCATTTTCAAACCAGTCTACAGTCCTCTGAAAACAGTCCCTGAGAACCCTAGGTAGCTGAGTCTATGAATTAAGATGCAATGGTTGATGAAGTCAAAGGCTTTTGCCATGTCAGCCATAACAGCTGCACAATACTGCTTTTTGTGATTCCTTCCATGGGAAAGAACATTGGTGTTTGATTACATAATAATGTAAAGCAGCTCTCCAGTCTCTAAATAAAACGTTCATGGAAAATCCATGTAACTTGCTTAATCATGCTGTTTTAAAAATATTTCCTCTATTAAGAAATAAATATAATGGTATACTAAGTTAATGTTCACAACGGGCGGGGGTTGTTTTAATACAAAACATTCCTTCCTTTTGTTTAATATTCTAAATGTCATCAATCATGAATAATAATTGTGCACATCGTTACGAAAAAGCCCTACTGAAAGTTGACTAGAGATTTAGAAGGGGCAGTTGAAATTGTCTGTTATTATAACTTGATACAATATTTGGATAGCCTAAACTTATACAAATGTGTTGGTTTCCCTTCATTATTATTCAATCAGTATAATAATAGATATATAAAACATGTGGTTTAAAAACATTGCAATGGGTTGTGGTTTAGTGTAGACACTCCTGGCTCTATGCACTTTTAACCTGCACTGTATAAAGTTGAAGTTATCACAAGAAACTCATGCAACCTAAGCTAAAGATAAACATGTTTAGGCGATACTTCAGTTTGAACCTCATCTTTGTCTTGTATGTGATGGAATCCAGTGTTGTTTTGGGTTGTGAGACTATGTATAGCAGTTTCTGTAAGTGGCTATAGCTGTGCCTCTTATTTCTATGAAATGCCTTCCTCTGCTCTAAAACCACACACTGTTGTGGCCTCCCCGCACTGATGGAAGGTCACGTGAGAGGTTGGTTGCTGTGGAAACATTCAGGTCTGTGAGGTAGAAGAGGTTAATGAAGCTATGAAGTAAAGCTATGGAAACAACCTCTGCTCACATTTTGACTCAACTGCAGACCGCAAGTATCTAATCAGAGATCATA